>CM077599.1:84520000-84712500 GCA_039654915.1 Aquilaria yunnanensis
TCTTCAGCTCTACTCTAGCAAAGGTTGTGACCTCATGGTTTGGAACTAATATGGGTTGTCATTTCAAGTCTTTCAGGGACCTTTGCCAAGCCTTCCTATGACATTTCTTGAAGAATAGACTGACCCAAAGATGACATCTCATTTGTTGAAGATATAACAGGGCAAAGAGGAGTCCCTAAGGGGTTTTGCTAGGAAGTTTAATGCTAAGGCTTTAATTTCCTGGTAAGGGACTTGTCCTCTGAGTTACATTTGATTGCTATAACCTAAGGCCTATTGAGAGATTAAAGTTAACTTGGGACTTGCACGAGAATCCTGTCAGGAATGACAAAGAGTTCCTAAATCAAGCCACTAGGTACATGTATGTCAAAGAGCTCAATAAACCTACCCTTCAGAAGAAAAAACCTAAGGCTAAAGAAAGTGGTCCATCCTAAAAAAAGAAGAGTTGGGGATCAAGTCCTTCATTTTTGCCATTGTGGGAAACCACGGCGAACATACTATACTGTTAGTGTTGTGCTCAAAAGCCAATCATGAAATGATTATATTTTTGTACATTGAGTCATGATATTTTATTAAGGCATTAATCCAGCAATTATGTTTGCTGTTTTATTTCTGCGTAACGTAATAAACATAATTGTAACCCTAGAATAATGATATTCTTAAATGTCCCTGGTCTAGTATTATTGTGGAGTGGGTTACAACAATACATAATGACTAGCATATGTGAAGACTAATATGAGATATGTAGTCTACATATGGGTACGAGTTGGAGAACTTGTTACTGGATCGACCCACCATGAGAACGTTACATGGATTGTTATATTAGTGTCATAAGTGATTCTCATAGAGATCATGGTATGTGTAGTCCTTTAACCCAAAGTCATCAAGGTTCTCTACATGTGAGTCACATCCTTTGATCCTTCCCTTTGTTGCTCGTAACTGAGTGAACTTAAAGAAGGTCATTGTGTATGTCACATATCATGCGGAGGAATTTGTATGATCAAGATGAGATTTGTCCCTCCTATGTAATGGGAGTAATATCTTCAGGCCCCTTAATAAAGTGAGACTTAGAAAATGCATGGCCATGCTCGGATGAGTTGATATACGATATCAATGTTATCAGTTTAAGTTAGTCTACTCAGTAATAAAAAAACCAAAGATTGGGCTATATGAGAGTGACACATTCCATGACTCGTGCCTATTCTTGATATCTTGGACAAAGGGACAATGGCATATATGGGTAATGATCATAAAGGTTTAGTCGAATCACCAACAATCTTGTAGCAATGATGTGTTGCTAGACACCGTTCATTGCTTATGATCATAAATGTGATTTATGATCATTGCCAACATGGTAAAAGCCTATTGGGTTGCACACATAGAGCTATTTGGATTATTAGAGTGCATGGGCTAATTATTTGGGTTATGGTTTCATAATAATTTCGTGTTAATAATGAGCCCAAAAGTTGAGCCATTATTAAGCCCGAAATTAAAGCCTAATTGGATTAAGGCTTTGAAACTCATTAGGCCTAGAAGTTGAGTCTCACTATAAATACAACTTTTAGTAAGAAATTCACAGCGTTTTGCCTTAGCTTCCCAAAGAGGACAGCCACATTCTTTTCTTGCAATTTCTTGGAGGACGTAAGCTAACACTGCGAGCGTAAGACAAATGCACCTGTCGGGATGTGGTGGAAACGTGGTGATCCTAAGAAGGTCATGTGGATACCATAGAGAGCTTGAACATGTCAATTGTTCAGGTTTTTGTGATTCGACTTTACAGTTGGGCGAAATATCTCAACCGAATTAAGTATGAGAATTTTCAAACACCCGGTTTACCCCGTTTCACTTGGATCCTGGAGGGTTTTGGTTAAATTCCGCTGTGCTTGTTTGTCTCCTGAAACCCTACATATACGCCATGTAGTTGTAAAGAAAGAACATGGTAAGGAACAATGCCTCTTTCCTAAAACATTGTTTTATATTATGGCTACTTACAACAAAGGGGCTGAGGACTCATAAGAAAATCCATCAATGGGGCATCCAATTATCTAATTGATGCTATTTGTGCCATAATGAGGAATATTCATAGAACCATATGTTTTTAAGATGTTGATTCTTTCACCAAGTTTTTTTCCCTTGTGTTGAACTGGTTGCACATTAAACAAGTTCCATTGAAATGGAGAAAGAAGCTAAAGTGGTTTGCTAGCAGGATGAAAAATAAAGAGCTAAAGTGGCTTGCTAGCAGGATGAAAAATAAAATATTTGTGAGTATAGTTTGTCGAGTAGCTTTTGGAGATATTGTCTACCATATATAGATCAAGAGGAATAGTCACTGCTTTAGAGAGCCAATGACAATATTGATTAGTTATTTTGCCGTGCACAGTTTGAGGTGTGTGTTCTCCTGAGTCTTATCAAATATGAGAAGTTTGTGTGGTGTAGTTCTGTTATGTGGCCATAGTTCATTTTCATCTTGTACTCTATTTTGCTACTGTGGGATGTCAAGGTTTTTGTTGTAACTTTATTGTTCAATAATGTTTGCCATTCTCTAAAAAATTAAAAAAAAAAAAAAACTTCATCACCCTAAGATATAAAAACCTACTACTTTTTCCTCTTTTTCATAAGCATTTAAAGGTAAGTAGCCAATTTGAGTCATTTCTAAACATTAGTGAGAATTTGGGGGAAAAACCTTTAGCTGCATATTTGGTTCCAACTTGAAACATTAGTGATGTAGTTGAGATTTTGGAACCTTAACTATGTCTAAACTAAATAAAAACCTACAGTTCTTCTTTAGATAATTATAATAAAAAATAAACAAAGGTTTAACTTAACCAACAAATATCCAAATTCTTGAAACTTGATAAAGCTGAGGACTAAGATTCGAAAGTTATTTGAGATTTTTTTTTTATATAAAAAAAACCCCTGAAAGGCAGGAGTTTTCAATTAGTTAGATAAATTATCAGTTTTCAATTTCTATAAAATTGATTTAAATAAATCAAATTTCTGACACAAATTATAATTTAGTTTATTAAATTATCATAATTTGGTTATTTTTTTTATTGGAACTAAGCATAAGGCAATAGAAAAAGTAAGATCAAAATTCATAGTATAATGTTTCATACTTTTAAAGGATGATTCATAATGCACAGCAAATAATTAGAGGACTATGACTTATATATATGTTGGGTTGACGAGAATAATAACAAAAATATGTACTACCATTCCCTTTGTGTGGTTTCAAGGTAAGAAATCAATCTAATTCGCTAACCAAATATGAAATTCTATTTGGATTATTCAAACCAAAAAACCAAAAAAGCGACCTATTTTGTTTAATATAAGTAATCAATATTTTTTTGTTTTAACCAAATAAAGGACACCCTCACTCACATTCATTATACTCATTCTTTTTCTCTCAAACCTTGTAATTGATGATGTCTAATTTATTTTTTCAAAAAAATAATGATAAGATAACTTATGAAACTGTGATTTATCTTTTCTGTTTTCCCAGCTAGTAATTTTTCTAAAAAAAAAAAAAAGGGACACATTGCATCATTTGTCTCAAAGCTGTAATTTTCATTGCAAATTTGTCCTCAACTTTTATTTCATTAAACATTAGTTCTAAATCTATAAAAAGTGTTGCATGTTGGTCCCTAGCTATTCCCATGAAAAAATTAAATTAGCACAGAAACTCGATTTATAGAAAGAAAAAGGCTTAATTTAAATGGTCCATAACTTTAAAAAATTATGATATAGTTCACATTTTTTGGAAGGGAATTGCTAACTGTTTCAATTTAAATTTAAAACTTTGATATTTTATAGTTATGTTAGAGTTCGTGAATTTTTCAAGGCTAGAGAGTAGTATGCAACAAACTTTAAAGATTTGATACCAACTAGTTTACATACTTAGCATTGCATCGGGATTCCATTTTTTTAGTTCTCCAAAATAATGTGTATAGATCGTACACAAATATTATTAAGACCAATATTATCATTTAATCAACAACATCAGCAGTACCAAATTATATCAGCACATTTCAAATACCGCAAACATATCTATCTATCAATATAAAATATTTTTATTACAAACAACCACAATTTCATCTAGACACATCAATATAAATGAAGTTTTCACACACATGGAGTAAATTATAGGCTTTCAAAAAGAAAATGATAAAAACTATATTTTCAAACCTTTGAGGTAATTGAAAGTTACCCTTTTAGTTTTCATTGGGGAAGAGGTCTCTGATTCACTAAGCCTAAAAAAAATGGATATTTTGATGGAAGTGGAATTATAAGTATAAACTCTCAAGATGTCATCAATAGTGTGAAACAAGTTTGTGTACACGCGATAGTTTCCACCGGAATATTTCTCATGTTATTTATTAATTCTATAATTCTGTTCTAATTTTACATTTTTATATGTACTTTTCAGAAGTTAATACATAACACTCTTTCAATTCAAAAAATATATGTAGTTTCATTTTCACCAATTAAAAAACATTAAAAATGAACGTAATAATATATTTTTAAAAAATGAATACAACTCGGCGTGTTCATTAAAAAGTTCTATTAGCAATTTAGCATGAACTTTTATATTCCATCTTAATATTCTATATCGATAAAGCTGCTGCCACCATCTCCCCGCTCAGCTGCAATTGTCATGATAAATAATTTTTCCGATTCGGTGCAGTCCACAAGCGAATGAAGCAAGGGCAATTCTTTCTTCCTAGAACTCCTGGCGGTGGCGCTGGAACCCATTGGGTAGATTGCTTGCACTAGGCAAGTAAATGGCCGAGCCCTTCCCTTGTTTTAAGATTAGCCAATTTGTTTTAACTTAAGTCAATTGACTTATTTTTATTTTTATATTTTTTTATCTAAAATTAATTTTATTTAAAAATTAATATTATATAGATACAATAATTTATTTGAAAGTAAATGTTCAAAGTGTTGTTAAATTTTTATAAATGTTTTAATACCTTAGACTAAAAAAATTTATAAAAATTTAGTAAGATTATAAAAGTTTTATTTTCAATAGATTATTACAATTACATAATATTAAATTTTAATTAAAATTAGTTCTGGCTAAAAAAAATATAAAAAAAAACTATTTTGTAGACTAATCTAAAGAGCTCTCCCGACGAAGCGGCCGAAACTGAATCTTTATCCTGTTTAGTGCCAGAGACAATGCTACTACCGGCAACATTGAGGGTGGCACCACCAGTTATCATGAATTGTTCTAGGAAGTGGAATGATTTTGCGGCAAATATAATTTCAGTTTTTATAGGGCACTATTGCTGTTTTTTTTTTTTGGGGGGGGGGGAATAAATATAGTTAGATATTATGTTATCTTTTTTCTCCAGATTAAGTCGTCATGATTTTTTTAATTTTGAATAAAAATTTGATCAAGATAAAAATCTAGCCATTTATTTCAAATTCAAATTGGATTCATTGAAATTGACATATGGTAATTGTATCACATTTTGAATAAGGCAGTAATTTGTCACGTGGAAGCACAATATCAGTTCGGAGGGGTGGGCTATTTTCAGGTCTGAAGATGTAAAAAATTATGGTTAACTTATTGTAAATAGAAAATATGTCACGTGTTAATTCAATAATTACTCTGCTATATGAAATGTTTATGGTACCCTTCATAGATGATTCTAATATATATATATATATACATATACATATACACATACATATATATGCCTTTTCGCCATATTCTTAGGAAAATTCCATGATTCATAAAAGGATGAATAAAGTCAATTTCAAATTCCATGATCCATAAAAGAATAAATAATGTCAATTTCATACTAAAACTCGATGCCAGAAATTCTAAAAAAAATATGATTTGGCCGGCCAAAATCTTTTTTGCTTTTTATTTTATTTTTTTCTGGCCCTTGTGCGAAAGGAAGTTGCCAATTTTATGAAGTAACCAAATTACAGAAAGACGCATGCCTTCAAATTTATGCCCAACTTTTTTGACGTAACGAATTTTGTTTAGTAAGGCTTCCATTTAACTTGATTTAATTAATTTTTTTTATTTCTTGTCATCCTTTCTATTGATGCTATTTAAAAGGTAACACTTTATCATTTTTATTCTTGTCAATCTAAATTAAAATAAGGATGAGATACTAATCATTATATCAAATCACAATTAAATCACATCTTTATAAGAATATCTCACTTTTGGATGAGAAGATGCAACTTGCAGCAATATATTAGCTTGTAGATGTGAGGGCGTTTACAAGAGTCCAAGTGTAAAAAGCTATCGATTACTTAATAAAAATAGAAGCTCTACTACGTGTCATCTTAATATTTGTTCTGTTACAAGAGATTTCTGTTCTACCCTGAAGTGTATTCTACTATATAGTTGGAGATCAATTTGTTAGGGCTGTTGTAGGTTTACAACTAATGGTGTAATTTACCCCTTAGAAAGTTTGTGCAAGTAATGAGCTCTAGGCACATCGTGCACTGGATTATTTTGTCTAAAAGACTAGTGGCAAAATGGGCAAACTTTCAGTCGAAGTTATGGTGATGTATGGATGTAGAAAATAATCTTTCTTTCCCTTTTTTATTTTTAGTTTTCATTTTCTATGTATAGTTTTCTAAAATAGTTTTTAGAAAACATGTTTAGTTGCTTCAAAACTAAATTACAAAGGATTTTACTTATATAATAAATTATAAAGTTCATTTACTTAATTGAAAGTTGTGCACTTTAATTTCATACACTACTAAAAAAACCTTAATTTTCAACTTCCATTTCCAACTGCTGACAGTTGGAAATTTTATGTTTCCAACAGTTAGCAGTTGGAAATGAGGCAGTTGGAAATTCATTCGTTGGAAATTTTTCTTCCAACGGCCCAAGTTTTAGTAGTTGGAATTTCCAATTGTCAGCAGTTGGAAAATAAGCAATTGGAGAATTTCCAACAGCTTTATTTTTTTTTTTCATTTTTTTGTGTTCCAACTGCCTGAGCAATTGGAAAATTTGACAAATTTCCAACTGCTGAGGCAGTTGGAAAATTTCCTGGGCAGTTGGAAAAAGCAATTGAAAATTTTGCCATTTTTACTTTCCGGTTCAAATTATTTTTTCATGCATTGCACTGTTCATTTGAATTGATTGCTTGCTTTAAACATTAACCTATTATATTCTAGATAATTATTAGTACATAAGTCAAATTATTTGCTACAATTACATAACAATATATATTCGACGACATACACACATTCACAGTTGAATTAATTAATACGTCATTATATAAATGTTTTAACTAAATCCACACATAAGCAATTATAGTAGAAATTACATGGTTTCATTCCCCAACTAAAAGTTTGTTTCTTATTAAACACACATAGTAGCATGATATACCTGATATAATCTTAATCCGATCCCGAGTCATCATCATCATCATCTGCAGGAGGCGCGGGCAGTGGAATGCCAATTGAGTTACATATGTACTCGAGCTCAAGCCGCTGTCTCCTCTTCAGACGCTCTAGCTTCCGCTCATAATGTGATGCTTGTTGTGCAGTTTGCTCCGCTACGACTCGCTGTACTTGTTGAGTGAACTCCGGAGTCTGTGTGACATCAACATGGCCAGCATGCGTAAGCGCTGGTCGTCGTCGTCCAGGCACAACATGTTGTTCTGATCCAAGTCCAAATGCACGGCCTTTTTTCCTGCCCCCCGCACTGCACTAATAATCGCAACCTCATCTATGTCAGGAGCGCCACCATCCTCATCCGGCTGCTGCGTTGCTTCCTCAATCTCAGCATTTATTATTGCCTACATAAAGAGTAATGATAAGTTAATAGTATTAAGATCAGAAATTATTCAAATTGTAATTCTATAGTATGATAATTACCGCAACTTCTTCAGTGCGCCTGTTAACGTATTCCCCGCTTTTTTTCTTGAAAGTTTGCTGCATCACCTTGAACAAGCCAGGGTCCCTTTTTTCCGGATCTTTTTCACGCTACATTGGAAACGTCCTAACATTAATCTTTTTACAAAGTAAATAAGTTGAATTTAAGGTTACAGTTTACCATAATTTTACCATTCGTTCTCGGTGTTCAGTTATTGAAACCGAACCTCCTGCATAAGTAGCACTTGCTGCTCCTGTTGAGTTAGATGACTGCGATGATGAAGATCGTATTGTCTTCCCCTTTGCACTTTTCTCGAGAAACTTCGTCAACGCCCACCATTCCTCAAATTCTGCATACTGTGCGTCGGTCATAAAGGATGCCCTTGCTCGCCGTTTCTCCGGATTCTTTTCACGGCGGATGTCCCCCAGCGTATATCGGTAATGACTAGCCGCCAACATATGCCAGACGCGGTAGACCTCATTATGGTGGGCTGGATCCCACTCACATAATCCCTACACGTTAATATTTATAAAAACTATATAGCGGATCTATAGATTCCAACATAGATGATAAACGCGAAATAGTTATAACAAGCATCTAACCTCAAATACACGCCACCACGCCTGAATATCTGCTGGACTCGCGCTCGTCCAGTCATGATGTCCCCTGAAGTGTGTGGTGAAGCATCTAGTGACCAACCTTGTTGCTCGTGATGGAAGGAAGCTACATGCAGTGGATGTTTCACAGAATTCATGAAATTAATTAGTCTTACTGCGACTTCAGATACTAGATGTTAAATAAACTAATTTGGTACAAGCGGGTGCATTACTTACGTGTTCCCGTGAGGTACTATCCGTAAATGACCCTGCTGCGGGGGTTGGAATACTTCGGACTGACGAGCTGAACTCCCACCATCCGGTGACACTACAGGGGTCGGGGTAGACCGACTACCACTACCACGTGTAGGACCAATGCGAATACCACCTCTAGGAGGGTGAGGCTGATGAACAGGTGTTTGTTCTGTTGATGGCTGTGCATCCGAATGATGGGAGTCCGATTGGCCTGCCCGATCATGTCTAGCTATTAGTTCAGCTAAAACTTCTTTCATTTGCTGAAATAGCCCTTTCCCTGGGCGACGTGTATATGTCGCATCTCCTTTAGGTGGCATCTACATTATTATGAAATCCCATACAAAAGTTTACATAAAGTACATTCAAACATTGAAATAAAACTTGCTCAATCATATTTGTAGGCTTCAAGTTGAAGTTCCAGTTACTGTTTACATATATATTAAAAGTTAATTACTAAACAAGAACATAACATAATACAATAACATATGGACGTTTACATTATTCTGAGTTTCCAAGTTCATCTGAATTTGATTTCTCTGATTCGCCACTATCAGTATCCCCTGATTCAAAATCATTTTCATCATCACTTCCTTCAAGGGACTCCTCATTGTCAGAGAAATCGTCATCTCCCAAAGTTTCATCCCTCAATGCCATGTCTTCCTCCACAGCTTCCCATAAACCTGTTTCTGCTAAATTGTCGATTGGGTCATCCATAATTATGGGAGACCTGTTCACACCGGCCTGCAATTCTTCCTGATATGCATCATCGACATCAGCTACATTATTATGAACAATGCGTCTAGGTTTGATTTTCAACACCGCCAACCAACCCGTTTTGTCACGTGACTTTGTGGGATAATGGGTGTAGTAAACTTGATCAGCTTGGGATGCAAGAATGAACGGGTCAAACTTCCCATATCGACGACCATCACGAACCTCAACTATCCCATATTGTTGGTGAACACGAATGCCACGATTTGGAGTAGGGTTAAACCAAGAACACTTAAACAATACCACTTTTTTATGTGGCCACCCAGGATATTCCAGTTGAATGATTTCTTCTAACACCCCATAAAAATCACATTCAACCTCACTTGATCCCGAAGTCCTAATACATACTCCACTGTTAAATGTTGCTTTGTCGCGACCCCAGTCGCTAATGTGGAACTTTTACCCATTTATGAAGTAAACAGGCCAACTCTCAACACGACGAGATGGCCCGCATGTAACATCCCACAGGAAGCGGTCCGTGATAGTGTTTCGTACATCATTCACCTAGTTTCAGACAGTCATAATATAAATATGTATTTTGGTTATTTATCAAAATATGGGTAATTTGAAGTGTAAGTAACTTACATAGTTTCTAAGCCATGTCTCAAAGTTATTCTCAATGTAGACATCTAGGTCTGCCATCTGAATATTGGGTGCATGCATACGCACCTCATCAACGAACAAACTACAAGATCATATTGCATAAGAAGACGATGGAGCATAAACTGGATGAGGTTAGTAGAAAAGAATAAAAGTTTTGTTTCAAAGAAACATGTAAATATTTAGCTTTGGGTATTGTTTCACTTACTCGAGGTACGGCTTCACCTCCTTACAATTCAGTAACACATATGCAGCTGCGACCCTCAATTCATTGTCATCAAGATAGCGATACCTTGATGCCCCATATGGTCGACCCGGGTATCTAAATATAGACCACACCGATTCATCAAATGGTCCTTCGCCGCCATCATCATTACGCGGTACTCGAGTAGCCATATGTGGGATATGGGATTCAAAGTAGTGAGAGCAAAATGTAGAGGTCTCCTCAATTAGATATGCTTCACAAATTGAACCCTCTACATGAGCCTTATTTGAAACCTTCATTTTCAGGTCATGCATACAACGCTCAAACTTGTACATCCACCTATATTGAACGGGGCCTCCAACTCTTGCTTCGTAAGGTAGGTGAACCGGCAAATGTTCCATCGAGTCGAAAAAAGCCGGTGGGAAAATTCTTTCCAACTTACAAAGTATGACAGGTATATTTGCTTCCAACTCGACCATGTGGTTCACATCTAACTCTGGGGAGCATAAATCTCGGAAGAATTGGCTTAACTCGGTCAACGGTTTCCATATATTATCAGGCATTACTTCAAGTGCAATTGGGAGGAGCCTCTGCATCATTACATGACAGTCATGGCTTTTCAAACCTGTTAGTTGACTTACATTACTGTCAACACACCTCGCAAGGTTCGATACATACCCGTCTGGGAGTCTAAGTGTTTTAACCCAATTAAGCACATCAGTTCTGTGCTCTCTGTTTAGTGCAAATGTGGCTTTAGGTTTAACTGCTCGGCTGTCACCCTGAGGAATTAAATGTAGCTCTGATCGATTGCACAGAATCTCAAGGTCTTTACGCGCCTTCACGTTGTCCTTAGTTTTATTGGTCACATCCATCACTATATTCCATATATTGTCAAACACATTCTTCTCAATATGCATAACATCCAAATTATGGCAGATCAAATTAGTCTTCCAATACGGTAGCTCCCAGAAAATACTTCGTTTTGTCCAATTATGGGTTCTGCCATAACCTGGTATGGTTACAACCTGTCCATTGCGAACTACAGAAGGCAAATGTGAGATACGTTCAAATATTGCTACTGGTGGGAACCGCTCAGGAGGCAACGATTTCTCAACTTTTCCTCTCTTAAAGGAGACTCTGTTCCTTCTGTATGGGTGATCCAACTCTAGAAATTGTCGATGACAATCGAAGAACGACGTTTTCCTTCCATGCTCAAGTTGGAAAGCTTTACTATAATCCATGCAAATAGGGCACGATAACCTTCCATGAGTCATCCATCCGGACAACATCCCATAAGCCGGGAAGTCATTTATGGTCCACAAAACCGAAGCGTGGAGCTGAAAATTTTGTTTCAGTGAAACATCCCATGTTTCGACCCCATCCTCCCATAGCTGCTTCAATTCATGAATAAGTGGTTGTAAATAGACATCAATATTCTGACGTGGACTCCGAGGGCCAGGTATCAATGCAGTTAAAAACATATATGGCTTCTTCATACACATCCACGGAGGCAAATTATAGGGTGTAACAATGACAGGCCAACATGAGTATTGTTTACCAGAGTACCCGAAAGGCGTGAACCCATCAGAACAAACTCCAAGGCGAACATTTCGGGTTTCCACCGCAAACCACGGGTACGTGGAATCAAAATGTTTCCATGCTTCCCCATCTGAAGGATGTTTTAAAACATTTGGGTCGGATCGATGCTCACTATGCCACCGCATGTGCTCTGCAGTTGACAGTGAAGCATATAGTCGCTGAAGCCGAGGAGTGAGTGGTAAATACTGTATAGTCTTCCTTGCTCTATCCTTACCTCGCCCATTTGTCCTCGGCTTAAACCGAGATTCACCACAAAACTTGCATTCTGAAGCAGCTTCATCAGTATTCCAAAACAACATGCAGTCGTTTACACAAGCATCAATTTTAAAATGGGCAAGACCTAGTTGTGAAACCAATTTCTTCGTCTCACACCAATTGGAAGGCATCTTGCTGTCACTTGGCTGCGTCTCTTTCATCAACGTTGCGATACCATCATAACACCCTCTTGGTATATGATATTCTGCTTTTAGGTTTAACAACCGAACTGCAGCAGAAAGTTCAGAATGCTTATCACATCCATCCCAAAGAGGTGTACTAGCAGAGTCCAGTAACTCATAAAATTTTCTAAACCCTTCATTAGATTGTTGATCCTGATCAGTGGAATTCTGATGTATACTTGGACCCGCTGCATCAAATACCATTTGAGCATATGGGTTTATATTTGAACTGTACTCAGACTGCTCATACACATCAGAATTATGAAACGGCTGTTGCAGAGGCTCTGTAAATGCCTCCCCATGAGCTGTCCAGTTGGTGTAATGAGGCATGAAACCCACTCTGTATAGATGCACTCGCACGTCATCACAAAACTTAAACCTCAAATTTTTACACCTCTTACACGGGCAACGTATTTTGTTTCCATCCATGTGAGCTGGGTTACTACAGGCGAATGTTATGAACTGCTCAATCCCTGTCTCCCACTCCTCTGTGTACCCAACTCGACCCGGTAAATACCGACTACTATACATCCAACAACGTTCCATGGAGTCCTACCAATAGATTTATTTTTTTAGTTAATCTAAACCATGTCCTTTAAAACACAGAAACTGTAATTACTAAGTTACGGTTTACGTAAGGTGCCCAGGCAGTTGGAATTTTATTTAAGGTTTACTGTTAATACATATACGTAATAGGAAGAAATTCATAATATGATATCCATATAAGTGTTAATGGTACCCCGTTGATGGGTTTAGGGGTTACTTAATACATTTTATGTAACGTGTAGGGTTAATGATTTTACTTTTACATATAAATATTTTATCCATACATTTACTTTTTGCGAGTACTCTTATTATTACTATTACTTTACAACAACTCGTCTCATAAAAATTATTGTTTCAATAATTATATATTATTAGTATTTTTTTTCTAATTATTATCACTCTGAATGGATTGCTTATTATAATAATAATAATAATACTTATTATTATTATTATTACTATTACTATTAGTACTATTTCAATATACAATTATTATTAGTAATATTATTATTAATATTCTTATTATTATTCTTCTTCTTATTCTTATTATAATAAATTAGTATTATTATTATTATTATTATTCTTCCTCTGTGATTAATGGTAGTTAAAATTATAATTTGTCTTATTGGATTTATTATTGGCATACAGATTGCCAATAGTAGTAATAGTATTACTACTATTACTTTACTACTAATGTTAGAAAAAGTTATTTATTGTTCCAAATACTAGAAATTATATTATTATTATACCTATTAATATTATTATAATTGATATTACTCATAAATGATTTGGTAGATCAGAAATAACAATACTTAATATTATTAATATTTTTCAAGGTCAAACTTAATCAAATAAAATTAACTTACTAGAAATACTATAGAAATTTATATTAATGCCAATTATGAAAACATTGTGCTCAAAATTCGAATTAAACCATTGTACATGGCATAAAAATATATTACCCAAACAATTGACTTCAAACCAAATCCATTTGGTATTTTTGAAATATGCTAAATAATTTAACACACAAATATACTAATTACAAAAAGTTAGCATCCAACTAATTATTTTATGTTCTTAAATATACAAACTACGTTTGAGACATAAATGTACTACCTAAATAATTTACATCCCACCATTAATTATTATTTTTAAATATACTAACTAAATTGAGACATAAATATATATACTAACTTTAAAAAAATTTTAAAAAAAAATTTGTAAACAATTTACGGAAAACAATTTTATTTTCTACTTGGAAATATACTATTACTTAGTACTTAAATATTTTTTAAAATATTTCGTAAACCATTAACAGAAAACAAAGAATTTTCTATTTGTAAATATTTAATTACTTAGTAATTAAAGTTTTTTTGTAAATATACTAACTACTTTTACACATAAAAGTACTACCTAAATTAAACAAACCCATAAAAACTAATTTCAAATTGTAAAATATACTACCTAAACAATGTACTTTAAACTATTTATTTAATATTTTAAATTATTCCATCTAATTTGAGAGATAATTATACTACCTAAACACTTTATTAAAATCAAAATTATTAATTATTTTGAAATATAATAACTAATTTCATACATAACTTTAGTACCTAAACAATTTACGTATAAATAATAATTTACTAATTTTAATTATCTGAACTAACTTCACACATAAATATAGTACCTAAACAATACAATTAACACTAATAATTTCATATTTTATAATTCATCACGAAAATAAAAAAAAATTGAAAGAAAATAGGCATAAATTTGGAATTGTATATATTTCCAATGGGTAACCTAAAAAATTCACATCCAACCATCAACAACCCAAAATCACAAATATTGCATATATTTCAAACCAAATAAACAACTAAAAATCCAGATAATGCGTATTTATTCGTATAAAAATTTAAAAAATATAAAATAAACAAACTTACCTCAAATCACGCTCTATCTACCTTCAAATGGCCGCAAAGAACTGCAATCATGCAAGAAAACCCAAAATATTCAATCCATTATCAACCAAAACAGTGAAACGAGGCAAAAATTGAAAAAAAAAAATCAACGAAAACCGTAAAAAAATGAAACGAACCTGTAGATCTCCCGAAATGACACCAGATCCACGTATAACTGAGGTAGACGAAGTTGTTTTCACGGGAAAAACGAACCAAAACGTGAATGTGTGTGTTGTGTGAGGAAAACAGAAGGTAGGAGAGAGAGAGACGCGAAATGGCAGCGAGCTGGAGAAGACGACTCGCGCTGGGGGGGTCATTTAAAAACTTTTTTTCCAACGGCTAGGCCGTTGGAAATCGTAAAATAAAACACACCGTTTCATTAAACGCATAAAATACAATTCCTTTCCATTTCCAACGGTCTCAGCCGTTGGAAAACTTTCAAACTAAAAATTGCCTACTTAATTTTCCAACTGTTATAGCCGTTGGAAGGAAGAAATACAAACTATTTATTTTCCAACGGCTTAAGCCGTTGGAAGTGTATTAAATCCAATTTTTGCAGAAAATCTATTAATTTACCAATTTTCCAACGGCTTAAGCCGTTGGAAGTAATATATACATAATTTCTTCCTTTTCCAACGGCTAAAGCCGTTGGAACTATAAAAATCCAAATTGCAGGCAAAATCCAGTAATTTACCTACATTTTCCAACGGTTGAAGCCGTTGGAAGTTATATATATATAAAATTCCCACAATTTCCAAATATGATATTATCTAAGTTTATGTAATTTACCAGAAAAATCATGTTTCCCCTTTTTCCAACGGCTTTAGCCGTTGGTAAAATTATATATGTTTACATTTATGTAATTTACCAACAAAATCCATAAATCCCACATTTTCCAACGGCTTAAGCCGTTGGAAATATTAAATATTATGTAAATTTATATAATTTACGCATAAAATCAATATTTTCCCATTATCCAACGGTTTTAGCCGTTGGAAATATTATATATTATCTAAATTTATATAATTTACCAAAAAAATCCATATTTTCCCCCATTTTCCAACGGCTTCAACCGTTGGAAAGAATGTATATATTATGTAAATTTAATACTCTAAAACTTCCAACTGCTAGGCAGTTGGAAAAACTTTTCTCCTCATTCCAACGGTTTTGGCAGTTGGAAATTTCCAACTGCTTAACCGTTGGAAATGAGGGCAGTTGGAAATCGACGGATTTTTAGTAGTGATATATTTATAAATCTACCAACTTCAAAAGAAAAAGAAAAAAACTACAAAACAAGACGGTGTGTCTTCTGCTCAAATCTTAATCAACCTTAAACTTTGACATCTAACACAAAGCCCTTTCCTCACCAGGCTTGGTTCAAATTGCTTGGATGGCTCAAACGCCAAAATGTTGGAGAAGAAAAGCAAGATTATGGCTGCCTCTTCACCTGCTTTCTCCTTCTCTGCATCAATCCCCCTGGCATGTTCGTACCTACATCTGGTTCATCTTATTCTACTTCAGATTCAATTAATTTTGATTGCTTCCTTTCTTTTGGTTTTTGTTTGTCTTACACGATGTTGTCTTGCAGATTTACAATGGATCCTCAGAGACGAATCTGGTAACACAATGGTGCCAAGTTGCCAATGCCACACACCACCACCATTGCGAATCAGAGAGAAGTAAGAAGAGTTAGTGTCTAGGGAGAGTGCCACAATTCATCCCACATGAAGTTGACATTTGAGGAGTTTGATGTAGTTGGACTAGTGGTAATGACAAGGAGGTTGGTCGGGTTGTGGCTACAAGAGAGAGTTTGGTTAGGTGATAGTGGTGGAATGTGAGAGAGACTGTGGTGCAAAAAAGAATAAAAAATAGTTAAAACAACAAAAAAATGTGTTCTCTAGTTCTTTGAAAAGTGAAAATTTGTTTTCTTGGAAAATAGAAAAATAAAATTTACATATTAAACATGCCTTCTTTTCATTTTCTATTTTTCAGAATATTTTCTCTCACATTTGATGTTTTATTTATTTCTCTCACATTTAGTATGTTTTAATGTATTTTAAACCTTAAAGATCTATTTTGAGCATGTTTTATAGCCTGGAGCATATTTGTACTCAATTGATTAAAAGTTAACTTAATTTGCAATTTTACAAGCTTTATTGGTTGTCTTTTAGGATTTTGGAAAATTGGCGATGTTCCAATAAAAAAAATCATATTTTGAGCTACAGAGATTAGAATTGAGTGATTCTTAATTGTTTGGAAAGCTAATATTTGGAGCTACAAATCACATGGAGACTATGAAACCCAGTTCATGTGTTAATGGTGTGTTTAGCTCTAGAAATTTTTTGGATTTTTCTAGAATTTTTTTTGAAAATTAAAAAATGAAAAGAAAATTTGTTTAGTTCACTAATTTTTTTTTTCATTTTTATAGGAAAATAGTTTTCTATTTTACAAAGAATTAGAAAACTTCCTTTTTGCTGTCTTCCATTTTTTAAAAAATTAGAAAATACAGTTTTCACTTTTAACTTAAAACTTTCGATCAATCTTCGAGACTCTTGGCACCCGTCTCTCTCACTCTACCAAGCCTTTTAGCCATGCCATCTCTAGTTCAATTCCTCATCATCTGATGCCTGCCTCACTTCACTTATTTTGATTTATCAATAGATTGTTCCGCCCATTCTCCATCATCATTTGATTCGCAAGTTTGTTCATCTGATCTTTCATCCTTTCAATCTCTCTCTATTTTTGCATGGGTTCATTCATCTGATTCATCTAGGTTCTTCGTTGGATGGCTTTATTTGTTTACAATCATCTTATTGGTCTATTCTTTCATCTAATTCACTTGAATTCTTTGCTTGGGTTCATCTGATCTCCTTCTCTCAATCTGATTCACTTGTTTCATTGTTTATGATTCTTTGCTTGTTTATAATTCTTTCCAGTTTTATTGATTAAGAAGTGACAGTCTTGCTATGCTTGTTTATAATTCATTTGTTTATGATTCTTTGGGGGCATATGAACACTTCCTTTCCTTTCCTGTATCTTATTCATTGTTGTCTCAGTTTGCAATGCTCGTTTGGTTATGTGAGATTTTATGTTCAATGAATTTACATGCTATGTGTGTTTCTCTGGAATTGGTCATAGCCATAGTATGTTGTTGTTGCTGCTGTTGGTATGTTGGCTCAATGCTACAGTTGCCATTTTATTTAGGCCACTTTGCATCTTCGTGATTTTGCCTCTTCTTGTTGATCATGTTACTAGCAATATTGATAAGCCAGATTGGCTTACTAGAGTTCTACGCTTATTGTGAATTGGTTATGTCATTTTTTGGGAGAGCTACTGCTATTTGTCTAATGAACATGCTCAATAACGATGGATTAGTGGTTAGACTGAGCTTAGACTAGTGTTTATTGATTGAGTATAGAATGTTAGTGTTGTATAGGTGTTTGTGCATATCTAAGTTGGTTCCTTTGTGAACAAGTTACGTATTTGCAGGTGTTTGCTTGTAAATTACACCAAGTTCCAAACAAGTGTTTTTATTTTAAACAGTTGTGTTTCTAATCTCTTGTGCTTCTGTTAAATGAACCAATTAAAATGAATCAACCAAGTTTTCTTAGAAGCAAGTCATTGAGTGAGCTTGTTCGTCTAAAGCTTAAAAGAAGCTTGGCTGATGTGTTTTGTTCATTTATTAGTTCATATACAATAAACTAGCATAGAGTTAGCTACTATGTTTTTCACTTTTTTTCTTTGCTTGCAGTAGCTAAAGTAATCCTTGAATCTTCTGTAGGATTTGAAAGGGTCCACATCTCGAATTTGGAAGGGAATTAGTCAAGCCTTATAATGCTAGGAAAGTTCAGAATCATGACATAAAGATTAGTGATGTGGAACTTAAAACTGATGAAAGGCCATTTGAAATTTAGAATCTACTTGTTTGTGCAAGTGAATGTGATTTAACTGAAATCAGCTTCCATGTTTCCTCTTATATGACTTCTAGTTGTTGTTTCATTTCCCTTAAACTGCATCAGCTTTCACAGCTTTGCTAGTAGGTTATTGTGTTTTGTTTTGCTCATATGTATTTACATTTGAGAGATGATTGCATTTGGACTTTGATATATATTCAAACTGCACCAGGTGTAGCTGGAAGATTAGCATATGCAAATAATCTTTTACCTGTTGCATCTATTGGTCTGCTTAGAATCTTCTTATTATTCCAGGTAATAATTCACATGGTCTAGTTTGGTTCAATTCCCATCCCATAAATCTTACCCTAGTGAACATATCTCATATGTCTTCTAGTTGTTGTTTAATTACTTTTTGAACTAAAATCAGCTTCCATGTTTCCTCTTACAGGCTACTAGAGTGAGATTTGTCTTTGATGACCAGGCTCTAATTAGTTTATCTCCCCTATCATCTAGGTTTCATTTGATTGTTCACTAAAAATCAGGTGAAATTTTTATGTTATTAAGAAGTTATTGAATTCATGAAATGTTATGGATCTAGAATTTGAAAATCTTCTTCCTACTTTTGTATGAAATTTCATTAGGCTTTGGGCCAAATATATATATCATAACTTATGTGTGATGACCCTCAGAGTTATAAGTCTAATCAGCAAGGTAATTAGTTAATTTAATAAATTACGCTTTAGATAATTTATTTGCAAGCTAAGTCACAGTAATTTAGGTTCTAGTAGTTAAAAATGAATAGAAAATTGATCATTTAAGCAAGCTAGGCCAAGAGGGGTATTTTGGTCATTTCACATAATGACCTATTTTTATTGCACGGTTGAGTAGAGCATGAGCAAATATTAAATTTGAGATATCACAAATTTTCATAATTTTTGCTCTATCATCATGAAATTTTAGATTAACTAGGTTGTTCATAACTGGTTTAAATGTAATCTTGATAAAGGTAGGGACAAATTTGAATATAAATGAAAGTCTGAGACTGGCCGTGTAATTATATCTGTGAAGAAACCAGGCTCGGCGTAATACCAACTTTGATCCTAAAGTTTTAATCTTGTTACAAATAAACCTAAATTTATTGGAAAGTACAAAGAGGGCACTTAGCACGTGATTTTTAAAGTGAGGCGGTAGCGTTTTAATTAAGTTAACCGGTCATTTCTTCCATGCTCAACCACCCAAGACTTTGCCCTTCTCTGTGAAACCACCAAGAAAATGCCATGGATGAAGGGATGAAGCTTTTGCCAAGCCAAATTAACCACAAATCAAGCAAAATTTGAGGATAGAAACAAAGTTTTATGCTACCCAAAGCTAGAATTTCTTGTCTATTGTTCAAGTAAGTTCCAATTTTTATCTCCCTGTTTTCAAGCTTCATTTCAATCCTGTAGTTGCTGGAAATTATTATTACATTAGGTTCCTTGATGCTTGTTAAGAGAAAACAAGTAAGAGAAGCTTGGAAATCAAGCTTGTAAAAGAAAAAGCTTTAGGAACGGTTGATTTTGGAATAATATGATCTACCGATTATCTATTTAATTTCAGCTTTTAATTAATTATTTTGGGCTATAATAGGGTTGAAATTGTTGGGAAAATAATGGAAAATGAATAAGAAGTCCTTTTAATTAAGTACAATAAGAAAAAAAGAACAAAGTATTTGTTAAGGGCCGATTGACTAAATCCATGAAAAAGCGCTAAGCTAATCATTTAAACCATAGTGGGAATTATTAATTGTTGGCCTAAAGAATGGTTGTCTTATTGTTAAATGATCAATTATAGGTAATTACTCAAGCTACTATAGGAAGACCCTAGAAGAGACTAGAACCGAGACAAAAGGCTAAATACTTGAAGCTTGCAAACTAAGTTATCTAAAGTAAAGATTATTTAATTTGTATGCTTATGTGATAAATAAATTTGGCTATGATACTTGTATATCAAGTGGCCAAATTATTGATAAATTTAACAAGCATATGATTTGAGTATTGATGACTATTTGAGAAGCTTATATGGTTGGGTTTGGTATAAAGCCAAACTATGAAGTGTGTAAGCGCATATTTGTAAACTTTTACTTATAGGCAAAAAAGACCTTAATATGGTCTAATTTACGGTGAGTATGATGGGTTAGGAACCTACAATACCTAAGGTCACCATGATGGGCTAAGACCTAGGTAGACCAAAGAGGGGGAGGTGTCCTTAACCACTCATGAAATCTGATAAAGGTTGCACTAACACATAAATAAGCAAATAGTTCACTCATGTACATAAAATAAAGGATATTAGCAAATACTAAGAAGCTTTCAAAGCAGTATTTATATGGACAAGTTGGACTTATCAATTGCAGAACAAATGGGTAAAGGAATTGTGGGAACTAGCTACTCCCATAATTATTGGCCAATAATATGAGTTCCTAGCACTACGATTTGAGCTCAAGTACTCTAAGCATATATTGACATCCTTGTAGATATTATGCATGGTCCTATAAGATTATTTTTCATGTAGGTTATAACCCTTACTGGGAACTTTTGGTTCTCATATCCCTTACATATTTTGTGTGTAGATACTGGTAGACCTAGGGCTAATAACCAATGAAGAACTGGTTATTAGTATTTTAATACCAGGTGTGCAAAAGTTAATTAATATTGTATATTATTTTTAAGTTTCTTTCTTGTAGGTTCCTAGCTACTGGAATACTAACTTACTGACCTTTATTGTACAGAGGCAAGGAACAAGGAATACCTGAACACTATAGTGACCCCTTTTTGGCAGTGTAACTCAGGTGGGATCGGATTCCCAGATTCTTAGCGTGTAGCATATGTATAACACTTTTGTGTATGATGTATATATATATGTGCAAAAGTTATGCCTCTAGTAAATGCTATGGAACTGGTTGTGTTCCCTAGTAGCTTGTATGGATTCACAATGCATAATAGTATGTTTTATATAAATGCATGTTTGAAGTGCTGGCCAGCTACATCGATTATATATTATTTTTATGGTCATTGACCTACAGCCATAGTAAGGCATAGTATAAAACTGTATTGCATTAAGGATTGAATCAATTAACAGGCCCACTAAGGACAAATTTACATAGGCCTAACATTGAATAAGTGTAAGGTTCTTGGGGTCCTATATGACCAAGATGGAATTAAGGTTCAAGGCCTGTGACATATGCTTTGCTGATTTTCATTTTTGCTTCTTAGTAGTTCACTTTCTGGACTAATGTATTTTGTTAGTAGTTCATTTTTTTCTATACTTGCACAGTTACACGAGCTAAATTTAGGAGTCTTTATAATCTACTTGCTTCTTAGTAGTTCACTCTCTCTCATGAGCTGATCCTTGTTTTTGGCTAAAAAAAAGATTTTACTGCATATCACGAGTATCTACTAGAATATTGGGATCCATTTTGTTTTCTATTTTATACTGCTGTAGCCTGCCTTTTGAAACTCAAACAAACTGGTGGACTTGCCAATTTAATCATAATTCCTTAAATTCTAGAAATTCATATTCCTAAATAGGACTGATTGAGTTGCTCTGGTGACCCAACTTCCCCATTTTAGTTTACTTCAAGGAAACACTTATTAGGATTTTTTTGAAACATAACTTTCAGCTTCAGAATAGTGCTAGATAATCAAGTGCTTTAACATGGTTAATTATTACTTACACGACTATATTTGAGTTGAATTTTCCTATTCTGTTCATTTTCTTTCCTGATTTGGTTTTGTTGCTAATTGATTTTGTTATTGACTTCTAGTGATGCTTTACCTAATCACCAATGAAATTTGTAGAAGAAATGACTAAGAACATCAAAGAGGGAGATGATAAGAAGGAGTGGGTAGAGACAAATGAATTTGCCTTCCTTCAACTTCTGTACGAGAGAGTTGTCAATCACCCAGAAAAAAACTCCTATTGTTAAGCCAAGTGATTGAGATTGACTTTAGTGTATCTAATTATATTTGATATTATATTCTCTTTAAAATTGTATTATAGGTTAAAAGATATTATGACTATGATAGCTTTATTTATCATATGAACATGTTTTTTTTATTCTTTTATATGTGTATTGCATTTGAATGTTTTAACAATGTAAGATATAGTATTTTGCTGTGATGAAAATTTTCTCAACTAAAAATGTTTCCAATTTCTCATTTTCAAAAAATTGTTTTCTTGTAGAAACAACCAAATATGTTTTTCGAAAAGCATTTTAGAAAATTGTATATGGAAAATGAAAACTAGAAATAGAAAATGAAAATAAAAACTATTTTCTGATATAAAACACCACCTATGGGGGTCAAATTCATCCTCAAAGTTGTGATTTGCATGTCATCACTAGTTCAGAAGTAGTTGCGGTAGTTTGGGCATATCTTTGGATGTAAATGTCCGTTTTATATGATTGAGGTGTCATTTCAAAGCTAAGAAAGAGCTCTACAACTTTCATGATTTATGTTTTGAGAGATAATGATTGCATCATTGTTGAATTTCAACTTGAAGTTGCTGCTGATGTTCTAGAGCATTTCTTGACTCACAACTTTGAAACCAGTTTTGATATGGATTAATTCCAAAAGCCTCTAAACCATGTGGGCAAAAATTTTGGCAAAATTCCCCTAGTCATATTAAGGCATTCTAGTTATTTTGCATCTTTTTTTATTTTTGTAAGGTAATTTTCTGCTATAAAACACCACCTATGGGGGTCAAATTCATCCTCAAAGTTGTGATTTGCATGTCATCACTAGTTCAAAAGTAGTTGCGGTAGTTTGGGCATATCTTTGGATGTAAATGTCCGTTTTATATGATTGAGGTGCCATTTCGAAGCTAAGAAAGAGCTCTACAACTTTCATGCTTTATGTTTTGAGAGATAATGATTGCATCATTGTTGAATTTCAACTTTGAAGTTGCTGCTGATGTTCTAGAGCATTTCTTGACTCACATCTTTGAAATCAGTTTTGATATGGATTAATTCCAAAAGCCTTTAAACCATGTGGGCAAAAATTTTGACAAAATTCCCCTAGTCATATTAAGGCATTCTAGTTATTTTGCATCTTTTTTTATTTGTGTGAGGTAATTTTTTAATAATACAGAAAGTTTAGGGAGATTTTTGTGGATTTTATCACACTAGATTGATTTTTTTTTTAAGCTTTTAAAGAAATGTCAGTAGTTGCCACTAGGTTCTCTCTCTCTTTTAGTACTTTGGTTTATCTTTATTTTTTCTTGTCTTTCATTCAACATATGTTTAAGTAGTTTTCTAGTTTGGTTCTAGGGATAATTTTCATCGCCAACACCGGTTATGAAGATTAATTTTGCTTGTTGAAATTTTCTTCAAATTTGAGTATTTACTTCTTCATGGTTTAAATTTATTATAATTAATTTTCTTGTTATCACTTATTGGATTAGTTTTGAGATTGCAAATTTGCTTGATTTTCTTTCAAACCGCTTGGGTGAAAAGAAATGAATTAGAAGTAAGTGAATTTAACTGGAGATTATTTTTATTTATGACTAGTATATACAGGAGAAATAAGACAAATTAAATTGTTCAAGGTTTTGGATGGTTGCCTAGAATAAACTTTTTGGTTTATTGTTCTTCATACTAATTTTGAGTTGATTAGAAATTACTTTTCAATATCTAATGACTTAAAATTAAGAAATTAATATGAAGCTTTTTTTAGTTATTTTTCACTGTTAAATTCTTTGGGTTCTTTTCAGCTTTAAAGAGAATCCTATTTATTTGCTTGGATTGAAAAAATATATTTTTTTTATGATCAACCGCGCAACTAGAATAGATGATCAACCTTAAACTAAGAGTTTTTAGTATTAGTTAATTTCATTTTAATTCTACAGTTAATTTATTTTACCATTCAATTCAAGAAAACCCCCTAATCTTTTACTTCAATTTTTTGGCAGGAAGCTTTCGATTAAAAATTTTTTCTCAGGATTCGACTTAGTTTTCACTAGTATACTACAAATTTATTTATTTTAAATTGTTAGTAATATCAGAATTATTTTTTGTAGTTTTGACAACTAACCAGGGGGCATATGCCATTACTATTTTTTTAGGCAAATGCACCATTACTCGTGAGCTAAATGACATCTTGGAAATCAATGACATGAAATTTTTTTTTAAAAAATGTGGATATATAAACCAGCCAATAAAAGGCTACACATTTTATGAGAACGAAAGAAAGAAAATTGGAGCAATTCAAACTTTTCAGATAAACCAGAATAATATTAAGAGAAATAACTTATAAGTAACTGGATACACAGAATAAATGAGAAAAAAAGATGGGAAGGAAGCAAGGTTCCGACTCTATGTTCCATTAACTCTAGAATATTCTATCTTTGTATGCTTGTGTGTGCTAGGCTGACCAAGAAAAGATTTGCCACATCATCTAATTCAATCTTTCTTTAATCAGTCACCCGGTGACCATTTGACAGCTCTACCACCCCTACCCCAAACGACATCATGTTTCCCTTCCTTGCTACTTGTTCTACCAAACCCTTCTTTGCTGTGGCCCCCATAACTCTAGCTAGAACTCCATGGAATCCTCCACACACAAAAGAATTCATTAAATATGACTTTTAAGCTAATCTTGCTCTTTGCTACTGAAATCAACTACTTAGCTACATTATGTGTCATTTTAAACTACTATTATTTCATAGCCCTTGGAATAGATTCTTTAGAATTGGTTGATTTGAAACTGGCACTTTTACCATGTTTTCCCTTTTTCCCTTGAGATAATCTCTTAAAATGTTGCTTTGCAAATAGGTTATTGTATTTTATTTTATTTGGAAATTGACTTTATAAATGACAAGCTATGGAGACAAAGCATTAAGAGTTGAGAGAATGGTTATGAAATTTGTAACTTTGAATGATTACATGGTTCAAACGGTAAAAAATTTTCTATATTGTGTAGTAGGGTAGGATCATAGGATCGTACTATGGCGAAACAAGGCCCTAGTGCCCCGATTTGTTAACACTTATAAGTTATTTGAGAACTATGATCCCACTTAGGTTACCATTAGCTAATTATTACTTGTGAAGTATCTTAAATCATTATATGCAATTAATTATTTAGCCTACCTTGCATAAAAAATATACATGCATTGTCCTGGTTATGCAATAACAATAAATAAAGATAACATTGAAAATAGTGCTGCGGTAGTTAGGGGTGAGCATGGGTCGGGTTGGTTCGGTTTTATGGTGGAACCGAACCAACCCGAAATGGCCTCGGTTCCAAAATTTTTCTTCCCAACCCAGAACCGAGAACCGAACAGAACCAGAACCATGGTTCTAGGTTTCTCGGTTCTGGTTCTCGGGATTTTCGGTTTATGCCATATACCTATAACAACACCAAAATTCAATAAATTTACATCCATAATCAGTTTTATGACATATTCAACATAATATACAATTAAATTAATATTTAAATATATGTACTTAGATACATTCAAAAGAGTTTAAAATGTTGTTCTTATAAAAATGGTTCAAAAGAATTGCTTGTGGGGTATTTTTTATCTCAACTAGTTTACTTTATTCCAGTAATTCCAATATTGTTATGACATTCAATATGAAAAATTGAGCCTTTCAGACCATCTTCTTCAGTATCAAAACCTAAAATATATTGATGTCATAAATTTTTTATTTTGCATGACTCAAATGAAAAAAATATCATAATTGTGTTGTAAAGAGTAGTCTAAAATGAAAGATTGAAAGCAAAATGACTTAGGAGTGGTGGGTCTATGAAGAAAAGTGATTTAAGTAAATATGGAGAAATTTCGTAAATGATCCCACAACTTTCATACTGTTTCAAATTGGAACATCAGTTTAAGAGTTTAATATAAAAACACAAAATAACCATAATAATATTTCAAAAAAATATGTGTGTGTGTATGTGTATGGATATATTAATAATACTATAATTTTTATTATATAATTATATATATATCTCGGGTTCGGTTCCACCTCGGGTTGGTTCCATATGGAACCAGAACCAACCCAAAAGCCGTTGGTTCTCCTATATGTGGAACCAACCCGAGAACCATGATCAATTTTTACCCAACCCAACCCAACCCAACCCAATGGGGGTGGTTTGGTTTCGGTTTCGGATTTACCCAACCCATGCTCACCCCTAGCAGTAGTTAATGAAAACACAATTCAAAACAAGCTAAGGCATAAAAATTTTATAGTCAATTCATTTTAATTTAAGTGAATTGACTTATTTTTACTTTTATATCTTTTTTGTTTGAAACCAATTTTATTTGAAAGTTAATATTATATAAATGCAATAATCCATTTGAAAGTAAATTTCCATGATGTTGTTAAACTTTTATGAATTTTTCAAATTTCCATGATGTTGTTAAACTTTAATGAATTTTTCTTTTTTTAGTGCTTTAAATTAAGAAAATTCATAAAAAATTAGTAAGGTTACAAAAATTGTATTCTCAATGGATTATTACATCTACATAGTATTGGTTTTTAATTAAAATTAGTTCTAGGTGAAAAAAATGTAAGAATAAAAATAAGCTGATTTTGAAGTCAATCTTAAGTTGAAATGAATTGGGTTAATTTGCTTTAACTTCAAGTAACAACTATGTGCATACATCTTAATCCTATATACACCCAAATGTAACCCTAGTGTTATACACATCAATAGACACTAGTAGAGGTAATCCTTTTGTATGAAAGTACCATACATATAGAAGAAGCAACATATATCTACTAAGATCCATCCTTAGCTTTTCACCAATCAAGCTAGCTTCAAGTGATTAGTTATACTTTCCTTATACTCACCCAGCTTGAAACTGTAAGACAAATGATTTGGTCAGTACTAGCTTATGTTATAAGTAGCTTAGAAATTTGAAGTTTCCTACTTAAAGAGTACCTTTAAACCAATAAAACTTAGCCTTAACAGTTACTCCTTATCAACTGTTAAGCCTTACTAGCCCACTAAATCCCTGCACAACACTTACAGGGTGAGTACTCAGTAAGGGGTTCAATATCTGCAAGAAGAAACAAATGCAAGTATACAAAGCATGATAAACATATACATATATATAACATAAATAACAAAACAAGCAAGCAACAACACAACCAGAAAAAAGAATAAGATCAACAAACAATGCAAAATAATGAGTAGATGGATAGATGGATAAAATATGCACATGCAAATGCACTTAAGACTTCCTTACACCCGAAGGTGCACCAAACTGCCTTGAGCTCATATGACTGGGGTACTTGGATACTAGCTCTGCATCCTATGCTAGCACTTAACTAACCCTATGAAGTCCTTTTATAGGCACCTTAAAGTAAGTCATCGCTTACTCAACTTTTGCCCGCCTTTGGCGAGCTACTTAGAGTAAGTCCTCACTTACTCCCCTCTTACTCGTCTCTTCCCTTAACTTATTGTGCAAGGTAGCTGCCTTATGTAGTCCAACTTACCAAGCTTTTAGAGCTCAACTTGGGGCTCCTTAGTGGCTTACTTGCCAAACCACAATGTTTGGTTAGGATCTTCTTAGGTTTCCTTTTCATTACCCAAAGGTCTAAGACCTCCCACTTAGGCCAACAAAGAATCTGAAACCTGCCTTAATCCCTTTACTGCTTCTTTAGCAACTTAAACACTTTAATCCCCTTAACCACTATTCCTAACCCTACCTTAACAATACTCTTTAGCTACCACCTAAATAATGCATAATTCCCAACTTAGGAATGAGTTCTAGACCTAAACAAGGCTATGGGACATCTGAGAATGGCCTAGGGGTGATAATTGAGAGATTGAGACATTTTTAAGGTGTCCCAAGCTTGAGGGGCTTAGGCCTTGGTGACGTGTCACTAAGGGCATCAATTCTGCAGTTTTCTAAAAAGTCGTTGGTGATACGTCGCCATTTCACATCGCTATTAAGCGACACCATGGTGATTTGTCGCCAATGTCCTTGCAGCATTTCGCGATTGCATGCTATCTTGCATGAAACTTGTTCAATCTTTCAATCCCTAAAGCCAATTCACATGGGTCTTGTTTCTACCTCATTCCCACATGTGATACTACATTTTTAAGCATTATTTGAGCTGAATTAACTTAAATCCCTTATCTTAAATCATCCTCAAATCAAGAAGTAAGCAACAACCACACTTGAGTTCAATGAAGTTTCTTTAAGTCCCAAGCTTGAATTCAACCAAATTGGACATCAAGGGCACAAAATTAACACCATTTCTAAACATTTAATAAGCTTAAAACTAACCCACAAGGATAAAAAATGCTTACCTTAGGGTTTGAACCAAAAACTTGCAAAACTAAGCTCAAATGCACCAATTTCACAAAAAAATGAGCTAAGGGCTTGTTAGGATGGCCTTGAGACCTTCAATTTTCATGAAATTTTGGGTGATTTGGGAGGTTTGGAGATGAAGAGCTATGCACAAAAGGGAGCTACAAAATTGAAAATTAAGGAGATGATGAATAGTATTATGCTCCTTCCTAAAAATATCTTAACTACCCCACTTAGCCCAATTTTCCTCTACTTGTCACTTTGGCCCTCAAACTTAACATTGATTCACTTAGGCCACTTAAACTCTTCATACACCATCACTCCTTGGTCCCATAGAAAGGTGTTTCTTACCTACACACTTTGCCCTTAAGTCACTTAAGTCATTATAAGATATAATAGCTTAATTTAACACTTAATGCATTTTTCACCCTTAACTTCCACTTTTGGTTCAAATTGCTAGAAACTCTTCTGGTCTTAACTTATTTATCTCAAAACACTTGCGTGAACCTAATTTCATTGAAATTATGGTCATGCCACTAACTTGGGCCAAAATCAGCATGTTGCCCTTTTTGCCCTTTAGCTGCCAATTATACTTTGGAATTGAACTTAATCTTACTTAGCTTACTTTCCTTGCTTAATAAAACTTATTTGAGAAAAATAAGTTGAGATTTACTTACCTTGGCATTCAACCTTGGGGAAGTATTTGGAGAGCCTTTACATGTACAATCCGAATCGTAGAATATTTGGGAGTTTAAGGTTCTACTAGATCTTACAATTTACTTACTTCATCCCAAAAAGGATGAATTGTATTTCTTTTTTTTCCGTCCCAAAAATAATGAAGTGTTTTCCTTTTTGGAAATTTTTTAACATCTAATATACCTTACTATTCTCATTAAACTCTTACTCTACCAAATATCAAAAGAAATGTTTTTAATCTTGATTAAAACTCTGACTACACAAAATCCCCAAATGATATTTTTTCTTTTTCTTAATCATCATTTAAACTCTCACCGTACATAACCTAAAAATGATTTTATTTGGTTTTAGGGGAAAAAATGGAAAAATAATAAACTACGAACATTTTAATCTTCGTGCCTAGAGAAATATATTATCTTCTACGATCTAGAAGGAGTGCTTTTTAAGCAACCCTCCAAGTTTTTTCCCTGTTATATTTAAGTGTTACATGATAAAAAAAATTCTAGCACAACTCAAAAAATAGCTAATTTAGTTACAACTTATCCTTTTAACAACCACCATACTTATTTTTTTTTACCATTAAGCCCTAATGCAATTAATTTTTGCATAAAAAACATAAAAATGTCCTATCTAATTACAATATTTCCACCTAATGAACACTATACTTATCCTTCCTAAACCCAAATAATTAGGATTTGGTTCTATCCTAAAAATTTGATCCTATGATTTACGATTCATGGAAGACAAAAATAATTGTAGGTAGAATCTCAATTCTAAAGGCCTTGATTGGGGCTATTTATTTTGAAGCAAATTTATGCAACCCATCCTTGATAGCTGTTCTGGCTTCAAGCTCCATTGCCTTTAGGTGTGAATTTGACCCACATTTCTTCTGTCATTTTCTCCTCTAAATCATTCATGGCCTTATTGATTTCATCAAGCAGCTAGGATTGTATTTCCAAGTATTTCACCATGTTAGCACTTATAAATTACAAATCCATAAAAGTTATACCAACTGACATTGAGGAATTGCAATTAAAGAATAATTTTGGCTCGAGTCTAGTATTTGTAGTTTGATCAATAGAGATTGATGATGATAGGGACAATGATGGGCCAACTTGGAGATAATAAACTGTGGATTTTGGATTCAAGGATAAGAGACGCAAAAAAAAAAAAATGATAGCGAGAAATGTTGGCTTATGGTCACAACTTCTTGCTTTTAGCTTTGGCATGCTGGATTCTACAAGAAATTGGCTTTATTCAACCCAGCTAAAAGTTTGCATGTAGGAAAATTTATAGTTATTGCTAGAATGTCATCATTAATGGCCATATTAGCAAATTTTCTACAAGGCTAGCCTAAGATAACCATGGCTCTTATACCAACTAGGCTCTATATAGCCAAGGAATTGAATGCATGTGGTGGATATAACTTGAGTTATACATAGTTAAGCCATAAACATCCAATTAACATCTATAAGCAAGGACACTTGGCATAGTGGGCATTGATCAAGGGCACACAGCACATGTATATCACAATGACAACATTCATTAATTTTGTAAGGGACAATGGCACTTTTTCTTCAACATTTGGCCTTATTTATGACATACCCCCAAGTTTGCGAACTTGCTGTTGCCCCATTTCTTTTTAATATAACCAAACATCAATTTTTGAGATTTCAATTTAAAATGTTCAAATCCTTTATTTAAGGATACTTAAACTATTTAATAACAGTTTAAATTTTAATAAATGGTTTAAATTATCATTGTTACTTTCGTTAAATACAAAAAAAATTATTTTCTTTATTGGTTTGGGAACAAGGTTGGGAGAAAGAATAGGTATCCAGACCTTGTTTAATAGAAGTAGGTGTCCAGACTAAATTGGAGGCTTGAAAAATGAATAGTATATCAAACACTTGGGAAAAGAGTATAGTTTATCATTTTTTTTCTTTTTTGTTACAGATATTTTCAACTGCCAACTAGTTCTATGCTCAACATAACTTGAGCACTCTATTAATCTTCTTGTGCTCAACCAGTAAATTATGGGTTTATCTGTAGTTTTGTACAAAAAAATTCATGATAGACCTTCCCCCTCCACAATATAGGTTTAAGTCGTTATGCACCCAATAAAAAGGGAAAACTCATCAGACATGCACCATAGTTACAACACTTAGATACCAATGGACTAAGGAACATGCCAATACATATTTTTGTTATCTATCGGTCACAAACTGTTGTAATGCTTGCATTATTCAAAGGACTACCTCCTTTAGTGCTGGAACGAATATGGTCTTCAAAATAGAAGCTCATCTTCATTACAAATACAGGCTGTTTTAGGGTGGTAATGGCAAGGCCATTTTCTAGCATGAACACTACATTGGACATTGTTGGCCTGTCTATTATGTGTTCTTGGACACATAACAGACCTATCTAAATGCATCTCTTAACTTGGTTCACAGGGTAGAATTCCCCTAGTGATAGATCAACAATTTTTAGGGCTTTTCCATTTCTCCACAAGTTTCAAACCTGAGACAAATATTGAACCCTTGGAGACCGGCTTATTCATATATCGTGGCACTGATGATTAATTGGTTCTATATACTTCACTTACATGCCCTACTAGATTAAAAGTGGGGTTATCAAGATAGTGCTTACTGTCTCTTCTAGTGGTTATGATCTTTAGTAGCAAGACCCCGAAGCTATAGACATCTGATTTTGTCAAAAATAGTCCTATCATTGCACACACTAGTGACATGTAGCCACTATAGTAACAAAACACTGTATTTGTGTTTGTTCATAGTTACAAAAGAGAAGAAGATCAATTGCACTAACTAACAATGGACTTACTACGTTCCAACGATGCGATTTGTATTAGCTTCAAGTTGGGTCCTTTCAAATATTCTTGCCATGCCAAAATCTGAAATCTTGGGGTTTAAGGATTCATCTAGTAGCACATTGCTGGCCTTCAAGTCCCTATGAATGATCTTCAACCTCAAGTCTTGATGCAGATACAAAATCCCTCAAGCTATTCCCAATGCAATATCTATGCGCTTTTTCTAATCTAACAATGACTTCTTCTTTTCATCTGGGTTAAGCATCAATGTATTTCCTCCAGTTGATTAATGTTGTGTTCCAAAACTATATTAGCTAAAAAATAATTAAAAGAGGAAAATAAATGAGGTACCAAAAATAAAAGAGTCCAAGCTTTTATTGGGCAGATATTCATAGATTAACATCTTTTCTCCTTCTTGAATGGAGCAACCTAGAGTCTTTATGAGATTTCCATGGTGGAGCTTGGATATAAGTGTAATTTCATTCTTGAACTCCTCGTTTCCTTGACCTAAGGACTTCGATAGCCTTTTAACTGCTATTTCCTTTCCATTAGATAGTACCCCCTACAATTACAAACACATTCCAAGATAAGTCTAATTACAATTGCTTGACTCCTTTTTTAGATGCCTTGGTATGCAAGTTTTGTGTACTTGTTGCAGTGTTTATAGTTGATTTTCATTAGCTATGCCATTAACTAAGCCCTCAGCTAATGAAGAGATGGAATCAACTCAAACCGCAGCATTATGGGGTACGTATTACCTTGTAAATAGGTCCAAAACCACCATGTCCAAGTTTGTTATGGGAAGAAAATTGTTCTGTTGTTGTTGCTATGGCGCTAAAATCAAACAAAGGAAGGTCAGCCTTGTTCTCTTAGGACTTAATCCCATTGAAAGAGGGTTCCAAGAATGACAAATGTGTTGTAAAGCTGGCTAAATTTTTACCACCTCATCTTCTCCCTAGCACAACGTTTAACTAAGTACCATGTTAGGAATATAGTTAAACATAATAGCTAGTTGTAGATTAAGATTAAAAAAAGTTTACTTCGTTACCTTTCCTTTGCCATACAAAGCATGAAAAAGTAGCTGTTGCAAAAAAGATGACAACAGCAGAAACTATAATAGCTGCCAAAATGCATTTCTTTTTTAATGGTCCTCTCTTTCTGTGATGAGCTGCCAAAAATGAAGGCATTAGTTTTGTTGGTAGGCCTTATTTGGCTATCCAAGGTTAGCACATACATCTATTAGGACCACTATAACAAATACACATTCATCCTTATATCCATACAACTTCCCATCATTAAAAAAAGGATACTTAATTTTGAAAGTGCAAACCAGTGACCTCTGGACCTTGCAATTACAGACAACTAATTAATATCAGTAGCTCATAGTACTAACCTCAAAAAAATTATGGGGGTAAATTGAGTATATGAAAATTGTTGACACATTGACTCTGTGATTAACCACATGTAATTGTTACTTCTCTATAGCTAGCCAATCCATCTATAGTTTTTTTGTTTTATATTCATACTAGTTAAGCCAAGTAAAGGAGACATATGAAGGTTAAAAAAAAGTTTCAGAATAACTTATAGAAGAAGTATTGATCCCACCACTTGTTACTTAACTCAGCTGCATCCACCCGTACATATAAATCTTGGCCAGTGCTTTTTTACTAGGTCCTAGTGTCCACCAAGTCTCCATGCCAAGTGAGGCACCTGGAGTCCATGCCTTCGTTGGTTTCAACATATGTGCTAGCATATGCCATACATGAGCAGTTCCTCAAACAATTTTCCTTACATTGCTTAAGCCCGAAGCTCATCTACACATGTACGGCAGATGTATCAGGTACCTTTACATGTTCCAACTTCACAAACCCTTCCCTGCTCAGGCACATGGACACCCCACAATTTCTCATACACTCTCCCGACCCATCCCTTAAGAACCACTCTTGAGGTGACTTGGGCTTGAACCCTGGGAGGCACTTATACTCAAAGTTCTGCTGCTTATTGGCTTTACAATATCCATTGGGCCCACAATGACTGTAATAGTCACCCCGCTCTTTTGGTGCAAGCCAAAACTCTATCCATATACGTTGTGTGGCACTCCATGTTAACCTAATTAGGATCCCAGACTCGTTTAGAGTCTTCCTTGTTATGATCTTGGGATCTTTCACTCCGTATACAAAGGTTACTTCACTATCATTGTTTATGAAACTAGCGTTGATTAAGTAATTCCGGGTCATCTCAGGCACTCTACTCCACCTCTGGCCGGATCGTGCCAAAACTTGGCCGAGCCTTTGTACAATGATAGCTGGGGGAATCCGGTGGGGTCGATCCGGAAGGAGTAGCTCCCAGTAGCTGGATCATCCACAGATTTCTAAGAAGTCATGAACCGGTTCAGGCCAGTTTTGAGATCCAACCCGACAACCATAAACGGACGAAAGGTATTAGTCGGATGATCGAAGCTCTGCCACATCGGAGTTCTTGTGGAATCATTCTGAACCAAAACAAAATTGCCAGAATCCAGGAGCTGGGCGAGACAGCTCTTCGTGGCGGAAATGGAAACATTTGTGGACCAGACAGGGGAAGCTGTTCGGTTGTCCGGATACAAAACCAGGTTCCCTTCATTGCTGACTGATAAAATTCCTGAAGTGCCGTTGATGGGGTTGTTTCTGTGACTTGGTAGTGCCAGATTCCAAGGTATCGCAATCTAGAATTCCCGAGGGAGAAGAATCCGAGGGCGTAGGTTCCTCTATTGGAGACCAAAACATTGCCGTCTTTCAGAGGGTTGGAGGGCGAAACAGTGTCGCTGGAGAGAGAGATGCGGAGAAGGTGGAGGAGGAGCAACTATTTTATGATGAAATGGTAGTGGAAGAGAGCCATGGCGTTCGATAGGTGGTGGAGTAGAGAAGCAGCCGGAAGTAGCGCAAGTAGGAGGATTTCGTTGTTGTTTCTTTCAGTATGAGGATTATTTTTTCCACCATTATTTTCAAAACTCTTATTATCTACTTAACTGCTTAAATGAATGGTGGTCCAAGAACATTAACATTTAACCGAACTTTTAATTTGGCGACTCAAGCACCCAAAAAAAAAAAAAAAAGCTCGTAGAGAAGATTTGACAAATAAAAAATCTCACTTCAGCCCTTCGTGGTCTCGTCTCCTCCCATGAAGTAGAATAGGCCGCCAGCTAAATTGCCCCACTTTTTTTACCGAGTCCGACTAGACCTTTATTAATGGAGGAGAGGAGATTAGAACAAAACTATAAGAAGAACCAAAAATTCAAAACTGTACACTTGCTACATGCGTCTTTGTTATTTCCTCTTCTTTAAAGTACCATAATTTTTCATCACTTAACTACAAAATTCAGTTCAAAATTTGTTTACATTATCCGTAATTTTGTTAGATTTTCATTTAACTTATGGAAAAGTACCGAAAAACCCATCATAGTTATGGGCATGGACCGAATTAGTTATTATAGTTTTGGATGATTCAAATTACGTCACTAAAGTCACAGTTTGTGCTTAAATTGGCTACTAATGTTACAGTTACCAAATACGCCATCAGCCATTAAAAACTTAACGGTAAATGCGAGAAGTTATAGCTTGAAATATTGTGGTACTAATACAACTTTTAACAGACTTTAGAAATTTTGTGTAATTTAACATTTTCATTTTTTTATGCACCAGCCACTGCATCGGTCATCGTTAGATCCACCACTGGTGATGGAGGCAATGTCGGAAAAGATTTCATTGGACAACATTATTTGTAAACCGAAAAGCTACCATACCAGAAAGAAGATGATCAGAAACATATTGATACTGGATAAGTGAGTTTCATTTGATCAGGTTTAAGTTATTTGTAGTATCAGAATGCAGTGACTAATTTTAATATCTTTTTTGGAAAGATCAATGAACTACTAAAAAAAGATGATTTAGCAACGGCTAAAAACAGTTGTTAATTAGTGACGGCAAAAAGTCACTAAAAATCCGGTGAAAGCTCAGCAATGGCTATATGTTGCTAAAATTTAGCAACACCTTACCCTTGCTAATTTAGCGACTGCTAGACGTTGCTAAATTTAATAACGGCTAGCAGTCGCTAAATTTAGTAACGGCTTGCCTTCATTAAAATTCCAAAAATTAGCGACGATTAGTGTTCACTACATCTTGGCAAAATTTGTAACACATAGCCATTGCTAGAAGTCGATGAAGTAGCTACAATTAGTTCTCACTAATTAACTACCCAAATTAAAAACAACTTGTCCTCACTAGCCGCATAGAAGATCTCACTAGTTGGTCATTTTTTATGCTAGCTTGTCATCTCCTTTAACTGGAATAACATTTTCTAATACATGTAATGCAATGGATATGTATACCTAAAAGTCTAGAAAAAGTTTAGTAACGGCTGTCTATCGCTAAATTTTAGTAACGGTTGACCTTCGCTAATTTAGTGATAGATAACCATCGCTAAACTTAACGTCGACTTGCCTTTGCTAGTATCCTAAAAATTAGAGACAGTCAGCCCTAGTTAAGTGTCTTAGTTATTTTTAAAAATTTAGGTTAAAAAATATTGATTACAATTTAGGTTAAAAAATTTATTTATCTTAATTACTTTTCTAGAAAAGAAAAAAAAAAGAAGTAAGAATCTCTTGAATTTCAACTAATTTTTCTGCTAGGCTTTGGAAATATTAATTTGTTGATTGGTAATCATAATATTAGTTATTTGTATACAAAGAAGCGCCTTAAATAAAATTCACACTTTTTTATAAAAAAAAATGAATGAACAAAGCCTTAAAAATGATCGCCAGAAGTAGTGACGGCTGGCTCTCACTAACTTTGGGAAGGCTAACCGTCACTAACTTATCTCCAGAGTTAGTGGCAGTGTGCCTTTGCTAACTTAGTGAAGACTAGCTATTATTAACTTATGGTCAGAGTTTGTGGCGGCTTGCCTTTGTTAATGTAGCAAAGGCTAGCCGTCACTAACTTATGGCTAAACCTACTAATTGTTTGCATCGATAAACACTACTAAACAAAGGAAACTTTATACTTCTTTTTATAAAAAAAAATAAATGAACAAGAGAGGAGTTTAGTGACAGGTAAGATGTAGCCATAGCTAGCCGTCACTAGGTGTAGTTTTAAAACCCCTTATCCTACCCACCCGCTGAGAGATTCGCGAGATAGAACTCTCGCTTTCAGGTTTCACTGCCCCCATCACACGATCCCTCCACTCTCCCTTCCTCTCCTTTGCCAAGGTAACCCACTTGATCCCTGTGATAGATTTGCTGCTCCAATTCATTTGTTGCTTTGATTTGCTACTCCGATTAATTGGCTGCTTCGATTTAGTTCTTGGATATCGTTGGATTGTTTGAAAAATTCTTTTCAGTAATTGATTCTGGTTCTAATTTCTTTGTTTCGTGATTCAATTTGCCCTACTAGTTGTTAAAATCTATTCTGGTCTTCCCCTGGTGTGAATTAGTCTTGCCCTAGTAGTCTACTATTAGTCCTACAATGTATGGTTTGGGAATTTGAATCTTTTCTTGGTTGAGCATTTTAACAAACAGTTTGTGGGCATGAACGGTTTCAGTTGCTTCAGTTTCCTTTCTTGGTTTAATGCAAAATTAACTGCAAAAATTGGTAAGATTTGCTTATTTTTCATGTTTTTTTTTTTTCATTTTTTTGGTTGCTTTATAATCAGGAGGTCATGCAAAGGAAATGTAAATCAATGTTTGCTTAATGGTAGATGTTGTGCCTTTATATATTATTTTTAAATTTTAATTGGTGAGATCATTTTTTGGTAGTAAAGGCCTTGAAGTAGAGCCTTGCTGCGCACTGATACAAACTGCTCCTCAAACATGCCTAGAATAATAAACAGACTTATATATAAGAAACTACTCCTCAAATATGTCCTCATGCTTTTCTATGACTCTTACTTTCCACAAAGTGTATGCAAGTGTGTGCCAGCCACAAAAGACTCTTTGCCCAATTTCACTGGCAATGCATAATTGTGCTATAGACTAATTCACAAAGGCAAAAAAATATGGTCATAAGTTGGTACAAGTCTTTGACTAGTTGGGGACTCTTTGCCAAAGATAACTAGAAATTATAATACTATAGTCATAAAAAATCTTATCATTTCTCATACCCAACTTTCTATAGTAAATGTATAATCAAAACTTAGCATACCATCATATTTTGATGATTTGGACTCAGTAGTTCAAAATATTCCTTTAGATGAGGTAATGTGTTCTGTAATGTCGATGATTATTACTATTGTGTTGGTGCATGATCTATGTTGGTTATTATGCTTTACAAAAAACAAGCTAGCTATATAGTTATTTAATCACCTTATCATCAAGCATTTGGTTGCAAAGCATGAAATCAAACAAATCAATATGTAGATTAAACGGCAAGAAGCTAACAATGTGAATAAATGTTTAGACACACACCAATAGGCAAAACCAATGGTATCAAAATTTAGTAGTTTATTATTTATTTGTTTATTGTTTGTGATAGTCTTTTGCAAAGTTGAATGTTTTAAAAATGATGAATTGATGGACAAGTTGTGATATCATGAAGATTGACGAAGGTGTCTTGTGAAATTGAGGAGTTGAAGTTGAAAAAATAGTTTAAGTACTTCAGATTTTTCACAAGGAAAGCAGATATGGAAGCTAATGTGTTTTGCAAAATAAGGATTAGAAAAAGTACAACCTTTATTTATCTGTTTTTCATTGTTAAAATGTGTAAGTGTATAACTGATGAATAAATGTATCTAGATATTGTAAGAGCTTCCCAAATCAATAAATGAATCAATTTTTGCTAGTCAACGTGAGAGGTAGATATTGAATATATTCCTTATATGTATCATGTAATGCTATTATATTGCGGAGCTATAATAATAATAATAATAATAATAATAATAATAATAATAATATCCATTAATTAGTGATAGTTTGCCTTTGCTAAGTCTAACGACAGTTAGCCTTTACTAAATTAGTGACAGTCAACCATTACTAACTCACCAAAAATAGGCCAGTGCCAAAAAATTAATGACTGTCATTGTTGTGAAGGTTGACCATCTCTAATTTCAAGTAACATCTATGTGCATACATCTGAAACTTATATGCACTCAAATATAACCTTTGTGTTATACATACCAATGGACATTAAAAGAGACAACACTTAGTATAAAGAATATACCATACATATAAAAAAGACATAAGTTTGCTAAGATCCATCATTAACTTTTCACCCAAGCAAACTAGCTTCAAGTGATGAGCCACACTTTCTTTGTACCGACTTAGTCTTAAACTGAAAGGCAAACACTTTGGTCAATACTAACTTTTTTCACAAGTAACTTAGAAATGTAAGATTTTCTACTTATAGAGTAACTTTAAACCAATAAAACTTAGCCTTAATAGCTATCCTTTACCAACTGTTAAGCCTAAATAAACCTGCTTAATACCTGTATAGCACTTAAGGGGTAAGTACTCAAAATTATTTATTAAGAGATTCGACACCTGTAAGGGAAAAAAATGCAAGCATGCTGATGGCCAAGGTGCCCATCACTGGCCAAGCTCCCAGATTTGACGGAGTACCGACCTCGACAAAGGAAAACTATCAGCCGAGGTCGAAAGGATAAAACGACCCCCCTGGCCTAATGTTGGGAATTCGCCTCCTCAGGGAGCAGTAGGACCAACCTCGGCAGAACAATCAGACCCTCTTCAGAAGCAGAAGTATCCCTCGGAGGGACCATCCTCGAGGAATATATTACTGCAAACGTTAGAGTAACCTTGGGGAGTACGAACAGAGCATTTAAGGAGCCTCTGACACCTCCTCATGAAGTTGCCCTCCAAGTACATTGTGACACGCTATCACTGGAACACGCCATCACAAGGACACCTCGACACGACACTCTTGGAATGCCTAGGCCTCTAGCCAGGCGACTTTTACTGAGATAAGTGTCCCTTCATTCCCCGAAAAGCCAGGATCGCATCCCACCAAAAAAGTGTCGTAATCTGGGACGACCACGTGAGGAGAATGGCTTATGGACGCCCCCTTTATAAACGCCCAGGAAGCATCCCAGCCAAGTAAGAAGAAAGTTCTCTTGAAATACACAAAAGAGCACATCATCTAGTCACCTATAAGTGCTGACTTGGGCGTCGGAAGCTCCTCCCCGGAAATACACCCCGGGGACCTCCTAACCTGTGTTTTCTGGAGTATTTCAGGTATCCTCCACTGGGGAATCTCCTCCCAATGTGCTCTTCTCCGTCTGAAGTCCTCCTTACCCGCACAATGGCACACGACGAAGCCGCCGAAGGCCACCACATGCAAAGCACAACAAACATACATATAACAAATAGGACAATCAAGCAACTAACAACACAATTAATAATGAGAATAAGAACAACAAACAATGCAAATAATGGATGGATGGATGAATGCATGAAATATGCACATGGAAATGCACTTAGGACTTTCTTACACCCGAAGGTGCTCCAAGTTACCGTGAGCTCATACAGTTGTGGTACGTGGATACTGACCCTTGTACCTATGCTAATATTTAACCAAGCCCCATGAAGTCTTCTTACGGGCGCCTTAAAGTAAATTATCACCTACATATACGGGCTACTTAGAGTAAGTCATCACTTACTCATCTCTTATCCATTTCTTCCCCTTAACCTATTGTGCAGGGTAGTTGCCTTATGTGGTCCGACTTGCCAAGCTTTTTGACTTTAGCTTAAGGCTCGTCGATGGCTTATTTACCAAATCATAAGGTTTGGCTGGGATCCTTTTATGTTTTCTGTTCATTGCCCATAGGTCTAAGACCTTCCATTAGGGCAATGAAGAATCCTAAACCCGCATTAATCCCCTTAATGCACCCTTAACAACTTGAACACTTTAACCCTTTTAGCCACCTTTCCTTACCATACCTTAACCACACCATTTAGCTATCACTTAAATAATACATAAATCCCAACTTAGAAATGAGTCATGAACCCAACTGAAGCTATGGAACATCTTAAAATGGCCTAAAGATGGTAACCAAGAGATTGAGGTGTTCTTAAGGTGTCCCAAGCTTGAGGGGCTTGGGCTTTGGCGATACGTCACCAAGGGCAAAAACACACAGGTTTCCTAAAGCATAGCCGATGAAGTGTCTTCAATGTAGGTAATGCATCACCGATGGCCTAACAACATTTCGTGCTCTTATGTGATCTTGAACAAAACTTGCTCAATCTTTCAGCCTATAAACCAATTCAAATGGGTCTTGTTTCTACTTTATTCTCACATGCAATACTACATTTCTATGAATTATTTGAGCTGAATTAACTTGAATCCCTTACCTCAAATGAAGAATTTCCCAAATTAACCAACTATTCACCTCAAGCTTAACCTAGCTCCAAAGGCTTCCAATTTCAATTTATTTGTAAATTAGGCATCATAATCACTTTTTCAAGATCATTTATAACTCATTCATACCATTAGAAGCAATCCAAGCTTAACAAGTGACTTACCTCATGAATTTAGCTTGAAACCACGAAGAACAAGCTAGAACTCTTCTAATGCTCCCAGATAGCTCAAATTTTTGCTTGGGGCTTGTTGTAATAGCTTTGGGGGCTTAAATTTCATGAAAATATTAGGATGAAGTGAAGATTTGAGCTAGGATGGTGTCATGCAAAAGAGGGCTGTGGGTTAGGCTTAAGGAATGAAAAGATGAATAGTGGAGCTCTAGCTCTAAAGTGTTTTCTTTTAACCCAATCCCCCATTCACCTTTAATCTTGCTTAGCCTCTTAATGAACTTAGCTAAGCCCCTTATTTAGGCTCTAATAAACTATTTTTAGACTCCAATGAGAGAGTAGTAACCTCTTCACTTAGCCCTTAAGCTAATCACACACTTAAAGAAATCAAAGCACTTTAGCCCTCAACTTTCCTACTTAGTGCACTCAACTACTTCCTAATCACTTATTGATTCTAATGAGTCACAACACTTATGGTGTTGACAATTTTAGTCACTTTCACTTACTTAACAATAATTTCAGTGAAATTACCGCCATGCTACCAACTTGGGTTAAAATTATTATTTTTCCCTTTAAAACTCTTAGGCATCAATTTACACTTAAGAACCCTTATGAAGCCTACTCTAGATGCTTGATTTGCTCAATAACACACTTAATTTGGGATTCACTTACCTTGGTGTCTGAACTAGGTAAAGTGCTTGGACAACCTTTACAACTTTTGCTGCTACAATCAACTATATATGGACAAAAAGGAATGACCACTACTTTAAAGAGTCTAGGAACACTGTTGATTAGTTGTTTTGCCATATACAACATGAAGTCCATGTTTACCTGAGTCTTCTCATATATAAGAAGTCTATGTGGTGCAGTTTTTTATGTCGTCGTAGTTTATTTTCATCATGTACTCTATTTATAGGGGTGAAAAAATGAACAAAGAGCTCGAGTTTTTGGCTCAATTTAAAGCTTATTCGTAACTTATTCGAAAAGTTATCAAGCCAAGCTTGAACAAAATTTAAAGCTTGATATAATATTCAAACAAAGCTCAATTTGCTTACTACTCGATCTAATTGTAGATTTTTTTCCTTAATTTAAGCAAACAACTCCAGTTTGACTTGAGCTCAATCGAATAAAATCTCACTCATGGCTTGTTCATAAATGCTCAATCTCAAACATGAACAAAATATGAAGCTCAATAAATTATTCAAGCCGAACATGATCAGCCTACTACTCGACTTGGCTCTACTTGTTTTCATCCCTATCTATTTCACTACCTTGGAATGCCAAGGTTCTTATTGTAACTTTATTATTCAATGGTATTTACTACCCCCGCCCCCCAAAAAAAAACTTTATCACCCTAATATTTAAAAACCTACTGCTTTTTTGTCTTTTTCCATAAGCCTTTAAAGGCAAGTAGCCAATTTGAGCCATTTCTCAACATTAACAAGAATTTGGGATAAAAAAAAAATCTTCAACCACAGATTTGTTCCAAACTCAAAATATTAGTGGTATATTTAAGATTTTGCAACCTTAAATATGTCTAAAACTAAATAAAAAAAACTTAAATTTGTTCTTTAGAGAATTATAATAAAAAATAAACAAAGGTTTAACTTAAGTGCAAATATCTAAATTCTTGAAACTTGATAAAAATGACGACTAAGATTCAAAAGTTATTGGTGACATTTTTATAACAAAAAAACCCCCCTCAAATGTAAGGTTTTCACTTAGTTAGATTACCTATCAGTATTCAATTCTTATAATATTAATCCAAACACATCAAATTACTGATGTAAATTACACTACTAGAGAAAATCAATTTAGGGAAGACATTTAGGAACGGCTAACCATCATTATTTTGGAGTTAGCAACCACTCTATTTCTAATTTACCTGCCGTTAATTTCTTAGTGATGACTGCTGTCACAAATTAGTGACTTCTAACCATCACAATACTGGCGGTTACTTAATTTCCAACACTGGTAAGCAGTCGAAGATTTAGCGACGGATGACCTTCGCTAGTTGGTGACAAATGAATGTTGTTAGGTAGTGACAAATGACCATCACTGGTTAGTGATGAATGACCATCATTAGTTAGTGACGCATGACCGTCACTAATTACTGATGCATGGCGGTCACTAGTTACTGATGCATGACCTTCGTTACTTTATGATAATATGTGACTGATAGCCGTCGCTAGTTAGTAATGTATGGCCGTCGCTAGTTAGCGACACATTGCTGTGTTTACTTTATGATAATTTGTGACTAATAACCGCCACTAATGAGTATTGAGTTTTTCTGTTAAAACTCTTGCAAAAAAAATTTGCCTTAGTTTTGTAGAAAATTAATTGACTTACATACTATTTTAATTTATGTATTTTCCAACTAGTTTATCCACACAAGTGCAACAGCCAGGGTACTGAAGTATTTTTCATTAATCCAAAATATGATTTCCTCTACAAGACAAAAACTGAGCTCAAATACCTCGTGCTGTAGGATCGAGCAAAAGATTCTTCAGGAAAGATCATGAAAACAACGATGAACCTCCCATTCCTTCAATCTACAAGAAGGAAAACATTTTAATTAGCCAAATGAACATAGATTTATTAAATTCATAAAAAAAAAAAAGATAAATACAACTTTAAGGTAAGATTTTAGGGAAGAAAAACTAATGAGCAAATTAAAGAGACTCGAAGAAACAAAGAATGCTAAATAGGAGAAGAATAACACAACGGGAAAAATAATCGTAGATTTATATGGAGGAAATTTTCAATGAACACAGCACTTCAAATAGAAGCAAACTTAAAAACCACATAAAACTTCATGATGCTATTAAGCTGAAAAAATAACTGAAAACATATAAAATTAAACACACATTTTTTGAGAAGATTTTTGGATTATTACTGAAGAAGATTCAAACATTCAAAGCCTAGGCTAGAGTATAATTAGACACAGAAAAAAATAGAAACCTGAAAGGAAAAAAATAAAAAAAACTTCGGAAAGCAACAGAACAATGCATTAAAAACAAACTTTCCAGCCTACGTGTTCATTAGAACAAAACATGCTTCAAATTTTGCCTAAAGGATATCTAACCTAAAGTCTCAGGGGCTTAGACTAGCTACTTATGTCTAAGGGATGGTTCCTACAAAGTTTGAACCAATTTGGAATAGTGGAACTCGAAGCCACCTCTTAAGCTCCAGTTTTTGAACGTTGTGACCAGCAGAACTGGTCAAATACCAAATTCTAGTTATAAAACCTTAAACTGAGATTTTTTAGTACATATATGTCTCATTATGATAATGCAACATGACTGGAACGTTTGGCTGGATTTTGAATTGTAGAGGGCAGTGAACTCATAAGACACCCAATATTATGGCTTATGTGACCTGCAGAACTATTTGTGCTTCAAAATTTGGGAAAATGGCCTATAACTTAAGATGTAAGACTTGGAGCAAGTTTTATATGATAAATGGATGATGATTGCAAATTTTTGTGCCATTTGGTGTACCAAAACCTGAAATGACCTCTAAAACCCAAATTTTTACTAGGCAAGGCTGCAGAACAAGAGCTGCTTCAAAATTTGGGAAAAATAAATCAAAGTGGAGGTTTTGAAGTGAATACGGGTTATATATGAGGATACTACAAAGTTCGGATTCAATTGGAGTAGCTAAACTCAAAATGGTTCTTTAAAGTCCAAGTTGTTACTATAAAATTTGCAGCAAATAAAACGCTTCAAACTCTTACAAGAAGGCTTATAAACTTGCGTTTTTAAGCTCAGACAAGTTTGTTTTCACTGAAAGATGATAACTGCACATTTTGGTGGAGTTTGAAGCTGTGAAACTAAGAAAGAGACCCTTGAGTTTAATGTAACAGTTGCTGGAAATCTGCATGGAAGCTAGAAGGAACAAGTTTGACTTCAGGTTTGACTTTGAGAAGGAGAAAGAATCCTAAGTTGAAATTTGGCAGCCCTGTTTATGAGTTCAAAATGGACCTATTTATGGCTTGAAACAAAAATTTGGCCTAGAGAGCTGATTTTATTTACAGCTGCTGAAAACCTATACAAGGATAGGTTGTTTGGGCAACTTTGACTCAAGTTTGACCTTGAGTTTGGAATGGAATTTTGGTCTAAAATTTTGCAACAGAGTTTATATGTATATTCAGGACTTATCTGTAAGTTTTTGTACCATTTGAAGCCCTGGAACTCAAGATGGCCTCTTAAGATCAAGATTGCTAGTAAGACAACCAGCAGAACTTGGTACTCTTCGAACTCTAGAAGAATGACTTCTAAATTGAGGTCTAATATGACGAACAGGTTTATTATAAGCTAGGGAAGTATACTACTATGTTTGAGATAATTTGAAGCTCTAGAACCTGAAATCACAATTAAATCCACTACTTTTCTGCTACAACTACCAGCAGAGGCAGAGTTGCTTCAAACTCTGACATGCAAACCTCAAACTGGAAAATTGTAGATTTAAACAACTTCCAAAGGGATACCAAAAGGTTACTGCAAAATTTGTGGTAGTTTGAAGCACCAGAACTCAAAAGACAATAATGAGTTCTTGGATATCAAGTTTCTGTTAAAAACACTTGTAGAGGAAATATGCTTCAAATTGTTGGAAAATGACTTCTAAATGTAAGTTATGGAGTGCAACCAAATTTCAAACGAAAATAAAAGATGATGATTGAAAAATTTTGAGGCATTTAAAGCTGTATAACTCAAGATAACCTTTTCAAATCAAAGAAACTAAATGTTGAAGCTGCTGGAAAATTTCGTATGGCCAAGTTTGACCAAAGCTTGACTTTGAGCTTGGAAAAGCTTTTGAACCTAAGTTTTTCCAGGTATGTTATATAGGTAAATTACAACTTTTTGAGCACTTTTTCCATGAAAATTTCCTGGTTTTGAAGGAAGTGCTATAAAAGCCAAGAAATTAACAATGTTGAGGAAGTTTTATGAAGATTTTAGGTGCATATGTAAAACGGAATGGCCAGTCGTGATTTGTGGAGCTGAACAAGTTTTATTGAACAGAATTTTGTAAAGGGGCAATGGAACTTTTGTACCACACACACACACTGAAAGAGTCATGACTACAAAAATCCAACATAACTTTTAACAAATGATGACATGATACAATTAATACTACAAAACATGTTGCAAAGATAACATACTTTCTAGACCTGAGATGCTAGCCGACTAGAATATGACATGAGAGAGATGTTCTCTTGCATCTCATTCACCATTAGACTGAATGAACCTACAAAAAGATCTTTCGAGAGTAATTCATGAGCATGTTTTTAGAAAGCTAATCCAACCCAGACCCTGTAGAGAACAAATACAAGATCCAGCTGCTCAGATGAGAATAAATCCACCCACAAATTATCCCTCAATGCCTCTCTCTCTCTGACACAGCATAAATTAACAACATGTGAATGGGTACAAATTATCTGCCAGTTTTTTCGAGGTCCAAATTTATAACACTTTCAACTCATTAGCATTCAAACCCCCCTTGGATCCCTCGATAGTTCATGCAAAAATACAAACAATGAATAATCCAAAAACCAGCAACAAATTGAAAACAAATAGCTCAAACAACCAAAACAATATATGTGTTTCTATAATTTCCTATAGAAATAATCAATGATGATCGAAATGATGATAAAGGAAAGTGGTCTAACTCAAATGAACATTATTAATTATTACCTAGAGAAAAGAGTGCCACAGTCACATCAGTACTCCAGTGTGCCGCAGATTTTAAAGTGAGCCTTCCAATCCAACTAAACAGCGTAGCACTTGGATCACTTCTCACATTTCCACTTTTTCTCACCATGCTTCCGGGAGTAGTGCTTCTTGATTCCAATCGCTGAAGATTGTCTATGAAGACTCTATTCAGTCGCTAAGCAATCAAACTTCTCAAATTGATTTCTTCACCTTTATTTCTTCGATCCAAACCTCTGGTGGAGACGAGCCGACGATGGGGGAGTGGGCCATGGAGGGGAACTAGCGACCCGAGCAAGGATCTGGCGAAGACATGGATTAAGGTAGTTTTGTAGATTTAAGGCTGGGAGCAAATGTCTACGATGAGTTTTGCTTCGCAAATGTCTCAATGGGAGCATAAGAGTGCTTTGAAATAATTCGAACTAGCAACGGCTTTAACCTTCACTTGTTGATGGTTGTAGAAGGCCAGGTAGCGAGGAGGAGCCGTCGCTACTTCTTCCTATTATTTTTATATCACCAATTTTGTTCATTCATTATTTTATAAAAGAATTATGAAGTCTATAAAATTATGAAGTATATTTAATGGGCCAAAATGCACATTTGGTCCCTCAACTTGGCTAACTTTAACGAGTTAGTCATTTATCTTTGACTTAGTGTGAGTTAGTCCCTCAACTTTGCAAAATTTAGCAAGTTTGTCCAAATTGAATGGAAAAGTAAATGGATTTAGATCTGTTGCTAATGTGGCATGGAAGTATGCTGAGTTGGTCCTGCCACATAAGCCAATTTTTTCCACATCATCCTACTTCATCTCTCTCATTGTTTAGGGTTTGTTTTGGCGATTTGGTTGTCTCTGCTAAGCTTGTCGGACTCTTCTTCATGTTTCAATCCCTCCCGATGAAGGGCACCACATTGGGTATCCCACTTGGGTAAGGACCAGTCTTTAACTCTGACTTCAACTACATCAGCTTCCCGTTCATTAGGGATGGTGGTTTCTTTGCTGTGATCCTCACCGCTGAATCGACGGACTCTTCACATTGATCCTCGACAAATCGACAGACTCTTTGAATTGATGAATCAATTCTCACATTAATCCTCACCAAATTGACAATTCTCACATCTATCCTTGACGATGAATTGACAAAATTCGCATCATTCCTCCCTTAAGTCGATCCTCGCAAAATCAACGAATCATCGCATTTATCCTCGCCAAATCGATGGGCTCTTCGTCACCAATTCTTGCTGCAAGACTTGCTACTCCGCCCTGAATACCTTCTGCTGACCCCTAACTTGGACCAAGTCCCACTTTTAATCCACCTAAGCAAGGCTACACGACGTTTAATTCACAAACTTCACACGTGGACGTTTTTCATCCTTATTGGAGTAATTCATTTGCTTTAGCAAAGTTAAGGGACTAACACATCTAATCTAGAAAGTTAGAGGACCAAGCCACACCGAGACAAACAAAAAGGACTAACTCACGTGAGTTTTCCAAGTTGGAGGATCAAACATGCATTTTGGCCTATTTAATGTCCTTTTCTATATAGAAATGACTAATTTTGATTCCAAATCAATAAAATACTATTTGTAAGGTTAAGCAAAAAAATCAGTTGAAATTCAACAAATTCCTGCTTCTTTTTTCCCTATTCTAAAAAATAACTTAGATGAATAAATTTTTCATAAAATTTAGCGAATGTTAGCCGTCACTAAATTAGTGAGGGCAAGCCGTCGCTAAATTTAGCAATGGTTAACTATTGTTAAACTGCAAAAATAGCAACTACAAACGCTCATTATATGTAAGCCTACAACATTTTAAATATAATTATTTATTTTAATGATAAGTCTAAGCTACAACGAAATTCTATAATACAAAATAATGGATAAACATAACTATTCATTTGTCACCAAACATGTACATGTTTAAAGAAATAATTTTTCAATTATTTTACTTAGTCAATTAAACAAGTTAGAAATAATTAGGAGTACATGATGAAGCTAGATTTATCATAAATTATAATCTATATTTTTTAATAGACACTAAATTATCGAATAGCGATGGCTAGCAATCACTAAGTTAGTGAGGGCAAGTCGTCGCAAAAGTTAGCAATTACTAACCATCGTGAAATTAGCGAGGGGCAAGGAGTAACTAAATTAACAATGGCTAGTCGTCACTAAATTAGTTAGGGCAAACCTTCACTAACTATTCCCATAATTTAGTAATGACTAGTCTTCGCTAAGTTAGTGAGGACAAGCCGTCATTAACTCAGGCAAGAAGTCCATGACAGCTAGCTTTCATAAAAGTTTTATCAGATTTTAAGGTACATATTTCCACTGCATTATATATATTCAAAAATTTTACTTATATTAAAATAGATGACAAGTTAGCATAAAAAATGACTAACACGCGAGAACTCCTACACAGCTAGTGTGGGTAAGTCCTTTTTAATTGAGATGTATTTTAGTGATGACTTACTGTAGATACTTTATCAGTTTTTAGCGAGGGCTATGTGTCACAAAATTCAAAAAAGACTTAGCAAAGGCTAACCATTACTATTATTTTGCGATTTTAGTGAGGGCAAGTTATCACTGAATTAGCAAGGGTAATGATGGCCATCAGCATCATCTCCACTGTGTGTCATGGTGAATTCGGTAGGGACTTCAAGAGGTGCGGGCTAGTCCCGACAGAAAGTACTCTGTGGGGATCACCTGTGATGGCTGGCAGCATCTTCGCGTGGCAGGCGCGGTGAGGCCGAGAAGGACTTCCGGTATGGGAGAAAGCCCAAAAGGAGGATTCCCCAGGAGGACCTACCTGAAACACTAAAAAAACAGGGGTTAGGAGGTCCCCGGAGTCTTTTTCCGGGGAGAAGCCTCCAATGCCCAAGTCAGTGCTTTGAAAGGGGGAGAGGGAGTAGTAAGCACAAGAGACTCTTGCCTGCCGTATTTTTTTGGGGGCTGAAAGGGGAGGATTCAGGGCAGAGCCCCCCTAGAGATCTAGCCTCCCTAATATATATAAGAGGGGGTGAGCCCTTCGGATTGTGGCACGTGTATGGATGGATGTCATCCGTACTTCTGGGCATGGGGGCCCCTAGCCGCTTGCAGGCTCCTCGGGCCACGAGCTACAACAAGTGTAGCCCTGCATGACAGGACGTGGGCAGTGGCAACGTGTCAGAGTGTATACGAGGGCGCAGTGCAGGGTGTACGGGTGGAATTGTCAGAGACCCTTGATGGCGCCTATCGTACCTCCGAGGTCCCCTTAGTCGATGTCTCCCTTCGGAGTGAGGGGCCTTTTCCCAGAGTCAGACTGGTACCTGGGGGTATTCCCTGGCTCCGAAGTCAGTTTGGTTGCCCTCCCGAGGGAGGCGATACGCTAGTTTCCTGAGGTTGGTAATGGCGGGCTACCGAGGTCGTGTGCCTTAGGTGTTTGACTTTCTCCTTTCCGGGGTCCTCAGGTGACCAGGGTGATAACACTTCGGCTATCAGGTAAGCTGTCGCTAAATTTAGCGAGGTAACTTTCAAAGAACTTTTAGTGACTATTTGCCATCGCTAATTAGTGATTGTTTTTAGCCATCGCTAACTAAACCGTCGCTAAATGCCCCTTTTCTAGTAGTGTTATAATTTGGTTTATTTAATTTTTGAAATACAGTTCTTTTTAATTGGAACTAAGCATATGGTAATAGAAAAAATAAGATTAAAATTCATAATATAATGTTTCATACTTTTAAAGGATGATTCATAATGCATGGTACAAAATTAGAGAATGATGACTTATATATATGTAGGGTTAATGAGAATAATGGCAATATATGTATTACTATTCATTTTTTGTGTTTTCAAGGTAAGAAATAAATATGATTCTATAACCAAATATGAAATGCTATTTTTTATTAATTTGAACCAAACAACTGGCCCATTTCATTTAATATATGCATTCAACTTGATTTTTTGGCTTTAACCAAATAACAGACATCCTCGCTCACATTCTTTATATTTTTTCATTTTCTCTCAAACCTTGTAATTGATTGTGTCTATGTTTTTTCAAAAAAAAAAAATAACAAGATAACTTATGAACTTATGATCTATCTTTTTTATTTTCCCAGTAAGTAATTTTTCTCCCAAATAAGGGATACATTGCATCATTTGTCTTAAACCTATAATTATTATCACAAATCAATCCTCAACTTTTGTTTTATTGCATATTGGTTATAAACCTTTATAAAGTGTTACATATTGGTCCCTAAGTAGCCTTACAAGAAGACCGAGTTAGCACAAAAAATCAATTTACAGATAGAAAACACCATAAATTTAAATAGTCCATAACTTTACAAAATTTTAAAATTTGATATTTTTATAGTTATGTTAAGTTAAATTGGTCCCTAGCTATGGACTAATATAAAATACACTTTAAATCTTTGGTATCAATATGCAACGAAAGGAAGGTTTGAGACCAATTCGCGATGGTAGTTGTAGGTTTACACTTGTAACTTACCACTTGGAAAAGTTTGTGCCAGTAATGAGCTTGAGGCACATCTTGTATTGGATTGTTTTGTTTTGAAAGACTAGCGGCAAAAGGGACAAATTTGCAATCCAAGTTATGGTGATGTATGAATGTTGAAAACAATTTCCCCTTTCATTTTCTAATTTTATTTTTCATTTTTCATGTATACTTTTCAAAAATAATTTTTAGAAAACATGTTTAGTTGCTTCAAAACTAAACTAAAAAGGATTTTACTTATATAATAAATTAAATTATAAAGTTTAGTTCAAAGTTGTGTACTTTAATTTGATATATCTTTAAATCTATCAGCTTTAAAAGAAAACAGAACAATTACAAAATGACAACATGTGTCTTCTCCTCCACTGCATTAATCCTCATCACAAAGGTCATACCTGCATCTGGTTCATCTTTATCTTTTACTTTTGATTCAATTCAATTTGATTGATTCCTTTTATTTGGTTTTTGTTTGTCTTGCCAATCATGATGTTGTCTTGCAGATTTACAATGAATCCTTGGAGGCAAATTTTGCAACATAACGGTGCCAAGTTGCCAACACCCTACACCATAACCATCATGAATCAAAAAGTATTGGGAAGAGTTGGAATGGAGGAAAAGTGTCACAAGTCATCCCACTTGAAGTCAATGTTTAAGGAGTTCGATGAAGCTGGACTAGTGGTGGTGACTAGGAGGTTGGTCGGGTCATGTCGTGGCTACAAGAAAGAGTTTGGTTATGCAATGGTGGTAGAAAAAGAGCCTAAGGTGTGAGAAAGAATAAAAAATAGTGAAAACAACAAAAAAAGATGTTCTCCAATTCTTCACAATGTAAAAAATTGCTTTATCAAAAAATAGGAAAAAAAATAGCCTTTAAACATTTTTTTTTCATTTACCAAAGTATTAAAAATCAAACATATTATCCATTTATAAAGCAAACCCCCCAGCATATTCCATTTTTTTTAAAAAAGGATATTTCATTTCAATTACCGTTAAGCCAAACAACATCTTAGAAATAAATGACATGAGACACTAGAAGATAACATGGATATAGAAATTGGCTAATAAAAGGCTATGCATCTTTGTAACAATGAATGAAAGGAAGAAAATCGAATCAAGCTAAACCTTTTAGATAAACTAGGATAATCTAAAGAAAAATACCTTGTAAACAATTGCATACACATAATGTGGTGGAACAGGTTCCTAGTGCCCTAAATTTATAACTACTAGTAGGCTTTTAGGGAACTATGATCCTACTTAGGTTATAATGGACTAGTTATTACTTAAAAAGTAACTTAAATCATTACGTGCAACTAGTTATTTAGCCTACCCTGCACAAAAAATATGCATGCATTATCTTGGCTATACAATAACAAGTAAATAAAACTATAAAGAAAACTGTGGCGCGTCATTCATAAAACATAAGCTAAAACAAGCCAAGACATGAAAATCATAGTTGCTTTAACTTCAAGTAATAACTGTGTGCATACATCTTAACTTTATATGCACCTACATGTAACACTAGTGTTATACACACTAATGGAAACTAGTAAAGGTAACACTTAGTATGAAAAATGTCGTACATACAAAAGTGACAACAATATGTACTATGATCCACCCTTAGCTTTCTACCCGAGCAACCTAGCTTCAAGTGGCAAGCCTCACTTTCCTTGTGTATACTTAGCTTTGAAAGCTGAACAGATAACACTTTGGTCAGTACTAAATTATATTATAAGTACTCATTAACCACAAGGTTAACATTTAAAGAGTACCTTCAAATGAATAAAACTTAGCACTAATGGTTACCCCTCACCAACTGTTAAGCCCGACTAGCCTTCTAAGAACCTGCACAACACTTAAAAGGTGGGTATTAGAAAGTACTCAATAAGAAATTTGGCATCTGTAAAGAAAACATATATAAGCATGCAAAGCAATATATATACAAACAAACCAAGCAATTAAACAACATAACCAACAATAAGCCCAAGCAATTAATAAACAACAATAATAATGCAATGTAATGGATGGATGGATGGATGAATGCGCATGTTTATATATTTAGGACTTCTTTATACTCGAAGGTGTTTTTAACTACAGTGAACTTATATGGTCGGGATACTTGGATACTGTCTCTCGTTTCCTATACTAGCACTTATCTAAACCCTATGAACTGCTATTTATGAGCGCCTTAAGTAAGTTGTCATTTATTTGACCTTGCTTATCTTTTACGGGCTATTTAGAATGAGTTATCACTTACTCAACTTTTACTCATATCTTTTCCTTTCTTGTTGTGTCAGGTAATTTAACTTAGTGGTCAAACTTCACCAAGTTCCCCTAAACTCGACCTGGGCAACTTAGTGGATTCACTTATCGAGCTCATCAACTTGGTTGGGACCTCTTGGGCACCGCTCGATGCTTGGAGGTACTTGGCATCTACCCTTAGGTCATCAAGGGTCCCAAACCCTTCTCGAGTCCCACTCCAATGTTGGTGGCTCACTTATTGGCCATTAAAGAACTTATAAAATACTTGGTCCCTCTTAGTACCTTATTTGTGACTTAAGGTACCTCACTTATCCACTTTTCCTTAGCCTTTTTAATCATTTACTTATTACCCACTTATTAAAGCACAATTAAATCTTAGGATCACTTTTGAGCCATGTTAAGACATCACCTATGCCTTAGGAATTGATTTGGGACATTTAGAAATAAGGTTGGCACAATTTAAGCACAATCCTATAACATTGTATATTATGGTGCGACAGCATCATGATTTTGATTTTATGGAAGTTGCTAGAAATAATGCAATAGTACCAGCATTTTGTGCGACTGCATTTCATATTCAAGCAGCCTATTTTTCCTCTTGATCTAGATGCGATCATATCAAATAATTGGTGCGGCTACTTTAGCCCGTAAAGCTGCATTTCTTCTCGGCCAATCTTGTTCCAAATCTTGCCCAAACAAATTTCAATCATATTTTGCTCATTCCAACTCACTCCCAAGTGTTCTAACACTACTTATGCACCATTTAAATATGTCATAACATAAATCTCTTACCTCAATTAAATATTTGTACAAATCCAAACAACTATTCACCAAAAGCTCCGACTAGCTCTAATGGCTTCCAAGCCTGGTTCCTTTGAAATGGGGCACCAAATTTAGCTTATCAAGACCATTTATAACTCATTGACACCTTTAGAACCAACTCAAAGCTTAGGACATGGCTTACCTTAGGTTTTTAGCTCAACCAACTAAATTTTCCAATAATACCTCCAAATGCACTAAATCCTTCACGAACTTGCTAAGGGCTTGTTGTGATAGCTTTGGGGGCTTCATTTTTATGAAAATTTTATGCTAAAGTGAAGATTTGAGGTGGAATGGTGTGATGGAGGAAAGGGCTGTGGGTTTGGCTCAATGAAGGAGAAGATGAATAGTATCTTGTTTCCTCTCAAAATATCTCCAACAGCCTAACCTCCATTTACCCTTGATCTTGCTTAGGCCCTTAATTAGCTTAGCTAAGCCTCTCACTTAAGCTCTAATAAACTCTATTTAGCCTCCAATGGGTGAGTACTAATCTCTCCACTTAGCCCCTAAGCTAATCACACACTTAAAGGAATCAAAACACTTAACCCCTCAACTTTGCAACTTGGTGCACTTTAGCCTTTCCTCACCACTTATTGGTTCTAATAAGTCACGAGACTTATGGCCTTAACAATTTTAGTCACTTTCACTTACATGATAATAATTTCATTGAAATTACTGCCATGCTACCAACTTGCATCAACATTACTCTTATGTCCTTACAACTCTTAAGTACCAATTAACACTTAGGAACCCTTACTACACAAAATATCAAAAGGAATTTTTTTTTTAATCTTCATTAAAAACTTGACTACACAAAACCCCAAATGACATTTTTCTTTTTCTTAATCATCATTTAAGTTCTCACAACACATAACTTACAAAAAAAATATTTAATTTTAGGGCAAAAATGGAAAAAAAAAATATCATAAACTGCATACATCTTAATCTTTGTGCTTAGAGAAACACATTATTGTTTATGAGACAAAGGGAGTACTTTTTTAGCAATCTTCCAAACTTTTTCCTTGCTATATTTAAGCCTTACATGATAAAAAAATTCAAGCACAATTCAAAAAATAGCCAATTTAGTTACAGCTTATCCACTTAACAACCCCCAAACTTAACTTTTTTTTCTCACCATTAAGCCCTGATGCAATAAATTTTTACATAAAAAACATAAAATTTTCTCATATAATTTCAATATTTCCATCTATTGATCACCATCCTTATCCTCCATAAACCCATATAATTAGAATTCAGTTTGATCCAAACAATTTGATTCAATGATTTATGATTCATGGAAGACAAAAATAATTATAGGCAAAATCCTGATTCTAAAAGCCTTGATTAAGACTCTCCATTATGAAGCAAATCTATGCAACCCATTCCTGACAACTATTCTGGCCTCAAGCTTTAGCTACAGTTCAAGCCCCATGAGCCAAAATAAACCCTCACAAGCCCTCCAGCACCATCGCCTTTGGGTGTAAATTTGATCCATATATCTTTTGTCATTTTCTCCTTTAAATCACTCATGACCCTCTTGATTTCATCGAGTAGCTGGGATTGTATTTCCAGATATTTCACCATGTTCACACTTATAAATTGTAAATCCATAGAAGTTATTTTTACCGACGTTGAGGAATTACAATTAGGGAGTAAATTTGGCTTGATTCAAGTATTCGTAGTCTGAATAAAGATTGATGATGATATAAGCAATGATGGGCTAACATGGAAGTAACAAGCAATGGATTTTGGATTCGAGGGTAAGAGATGGAACAAAAAATGATGGCCAGAAATGTTGGCTTATGGTCACAACTTCTTGCTCTTGGCTTTGGTGTTCGGACTTCTCCAGAAAATTAGCTCTATTTAAGCCAGCTAAAAGTTTCCACACAGGAAAATTTATAGTTATTGCTGGCACATCATCATTTATGGCCACATTAACACATTTTCTTCAAGGCTAACATATGAAAGACATGACTCTTACACCAACTAGGCTCTAGGTAGCCAAATACTTGAATGCATAAGCCACAAGCTTGCAAATAACATCTATAACCAAGAACATTAGGCATAGTAGGCATTGATCAAGGGGTCACCCCATAAGTATATCACAACAATAGCATCCATTTATTTTCTAAGGGACAACTACACTTTTTCCCCAAGGTTTGGCATTATTTTTTGTGTAACCCTAAGTTTGCGAACTTATTCTTGTCCTTTTCTTTTTAATAAGATCAAACATCAATTTTCAAGATTTTAATATAAGTTTTCCAAATCCTTTCTTTGAGGAGATCTAAACTATCTAATAGGAGTCTAACAATTAATAAATGATTTAAATTATAAGTGTTACTCTTGTTAAATGTTAAAAAATTATTTTCTCTATCAGTTTGGGAAAAAATTTAGGAGAAAGAGTAGGTATCCAGACCTTGTTTGAAGAAGTAAATGTCTAAACATAGAGGCTCAAAAAATGAATAGTATATCAAACATTTAGGAGAAAAGTATCATTTACCATTTTTTGCTTTTTTGTTACTAATATTATCAACTACTACTAGTTCCATGCTCAACATAACTTGAGCACTCTATTAATCATCTAGTACTTGACCAGTAAATTATAGGTTTATTCATAGCTTTGAAAAAACAAACTCATGACTGACCTTCCTAATCCATAGTACAGGTTTTCAGTCCTGATGTACACGAGAAAAAAAAAAAAAAAAGAAAATGACTTATCAGATATGCACTATATCTACAACGGTTAGGTGCCTAAGGACTAAGGAACATGCCAATACCAATTTCTGTTATCTACCGACCATAAACCATTGTAGTGCTTGCATTATTTGAAGAACTACCTCCTTCGGTGCTAGAACCAATATGGCCCTCAGAGTAAAAGCTCCTCGTCATTACAAATGCAGGTTGTTTTGGGGTTGCAAGGACAAAGCCATTTTCCAACATGAACACAACATTGGACATTGTTGGCCTATCTATCGCGTGTTCTTGAACACATAATAGACCTATCTGAATGCATTTCTCAACTTGGTTCACAGGGTAGGATTCCCCTAATGATGGATCAACAGTCTCTAGGGCTCTTCCTTTTCTCCACAAGTCCCAGACCTGAAACAAATTTTGAATCATTGGAGACCACCTTATTCATATATCATGGCAACAATGATTAATTGGCTCTATGTACTTCACTTACATGCCCCACTAGATTAGAGGTAGGGCTATCAGGATAATGTTTGCTGTTTCTTCTAGTGGTTATGATCTCTAGCAGCAAGACCCCAAAGCTATAAACATCTGATTTTATTGAAAAAAGTCCTTCCATTGCATACTCTGGTGACATGTAGCCACTGCAGTAACAAAACACAATATTGGGGTGTATTCGTGACTTACAAAAGAGAAGGAAACCAATTGAACTAACTAGCAATGAACTTACTATGTTCCAATAACGCGATTCGTATTGGCTTCAAGCTGATTCCCTTCAAATATTCTTGCCATGCCAAAATCTGAAATCTTGGGTTTCAAGGCTTCATCTAATAGCACATTGCTAGCCTTTAAGTCCCTATGAATGATTCTCAACCTTGAGTCTTGATGAAGATATAACATCCCTCGGGCTATTCCCAATGCAATATCCAAGCGTTTTTCCCAATCTAGCAATGACTTCTTCCTTTCATCTAGGTTAAGAATCAATACATTTCCTCTAATTGATTAATGTTGTCCTCCAAAACTGTATTAGTTGAAAAATACTTAGAAGAGGAAAAAGGAGAGGTACCAAAAATAAAAGAGTCCAAACTGTTATTTGGTAGATATTCATAGATTAACATCTTCTCTTCTCCTTGAATGCAACAGCCTAAAGTCTTTACAAGATTTCTGTGTTGGAGCCTAGCTATAAGTGTAATTTCATTCTTGAACTCCTTTTTCCCCTGACCTGAGTACTTCGATAGCCTTTTAACTGCTATTTCCTTCCCATTAGGTAGTACCCCCTGCAATTATAAACACATTCCCAATATAAGTCTAATTACAACTGCTTAATTCCTCCTGCAAGCACCTTGTTACACAAGTTTTCTGTACTTGTTACAGTGTTTATAGTTGATTTTCATCAACTATGACATTATATAAGCCCTCATCAAATGAAGAGATGGAATCAATTCAAACCATAACATTAAGAGGTATGTCTTACCTTGTAAACAGGGCCAAAGCCACCTTGTCCAAGTTTGTTATGGGAAGAGAAATGTTCTGTGGCAGTTGCTATGGTGCTAAAATCAAACAAAGGAATGTCGGCCTTGTTCTCTTCGAGCTCAGTCTCGTTGAAAGAGGGTTCCATGAATGACGGACTTGTAAAACTAGATAAATTTTTACCACCTCTTCTTCTACCTAGCACATGTACATCAAATAAAATGTTCTAATGTTTAACTCAATAGAAGATTAAGGAATATGATTAAACATAATGTCTAGTTACAAATAAAGATTAAAGAAAGTTTGCTTAGCTACCTTTCTTTCGCCATAGGAAGCATAAAGAAATAGCTATCACAAAAAAGATGGCAGCAGCAGAACCTTCAATAGCTGCCAAGATGCCTTTCTTTTTTAATGGCTTTCTTTTTCTGTAATGAGCTACAAAAATGAAAGGCATTAGTACTGTTGGTAGGCCTATTTGGCTGGCTACTGTTGGTAGGCCTCATTTGGCTAGCTAAGGTTAGCACATACATTTTTTAGGACAATTAGAATAAATACACATTCATCCTTATATTCACACAACTTCTCATCATTAAAAAAAAGATACTTAATTATGAAAGCGCAAACCAATGAACCAAACTCACCACCTATGGACCTTGCAATTACAAACAACTAATATTAATAAAACATAGTACTAACCTCAAAAAAAGTACAGATGGTGAATTGAGTATATGAAAAATGTTGACATACTGGCTCTATGATTAACCACATGTAATTGTTTTTTCTTTAGCACCAGCCAATCCATCTACAATTTTTTTTAAATATTTATACCAAGTAAGCCAAGTAAAACATGCATATAAAGGTTAAAAAAAAATTTCCGAATAATTTGTAAAAAAAGTATTGATTCCACCACTTGTTACCTAACTCAACCGCGTCCACCCGCACATATAAATCTTGGCCATCGTGTGTGTAGTAGGTCATCGTGTCCACTAAGTCCCCATGCCAAGTAAGGCACCCAGAGCCCATGCCCCCATTGGTTTCCGCAAGCGCTTTAGCATATGCCATACATGAGCAGTTCCTCAAGCATTCCTCCTCACATTGCTTGAGCCCCAAGCTCATGTGCACACGTGCGACTGACGTATCAGGCACCTTCACATGTTCCAACTTCACAAAGCCTTCCCCGCTCTGACACATGGACACCTTGTAATTTCTCACACACCCACTAGATCCATCCCTTAGGAACCACTCCCGAGGTGACTTGGGCTCGAACCCTGGGACGCACTCACACTCAAAGTTCTGCAACTGATCAAGTTTGCAATACCCATTTGGCCCACAATGGCTGTAATAATCGCAATTCTGTTTTGGTGAAGAGCCAAACCTTATCCACATATGCTGCGTGGGGTTCCATGTGAACCACTGCATGATCCCGGACTCGTTTAGAGTGATCCTTGTTATGATCTTGGGATCTTTCAGTCCATGCACCAAAGATACTTCTCTATCATTGTTCACGAAACTAAAGTTCACGATGTAATTCTCGGTCATCTCAGGCAATCCACTAAACCTCCGCCCCGTCCATGACCCGGCCCTCCAAAACTTGGCCAAGCCTTTGTACAAAAATACCTGGGGGAACTCGGTTGGGTCGATCCGGAGGGAATAATTCCCAGTAGCTGGATCATCCGCGGATTTCCAAGAAGTCAAGAACCTAGTCAGACCGGTTTTGAGATCCAACCCGAAAACCATATAAGGAAGTATGGTGTTAGTCGGATGATCGAAGCTCTGCCACATCAGAGTTCTTGTGGAATCATTCCGAACCAAAACAAAATTCGCAGAATCCAAGAGCTGGGCGAGACAGCTCTTCGGGCCGGAAACGGAAACATTGGTGGACCAGACAGGGGAGGCTGTTCGGTTGTCCGAATACAAAACCAGGTTCCCTTCATTGCTGACTGATAAAATTCCTGAAGTGCCGTTGATAGGGTTGTTTCTGTTGGCCACCCAGACGACCGTTTGGTCTGTAACTTGGTGGTACCAGATTCCAAGGTATCGGAATCTGGAATTCCCGGGGGAGAAGAATCCGAGGGCGTAGGTTCCTCTACTGGAGACCAAAAGATCACCGTCTTTCAGAGAGTTGGTGGGCGAAAAGGTGTCGTTCGAGAGAGAGATGCGGAAGAGGAGGAAGAGAAGCAGCGATTTTATGATGAAACAATAGTTGAAGAGAGCCATGGTGGTCGGCGTGGAGTAAAGAAGCAGCCGTGGAATTAGGTGGCATATGCATATGCATATCACTGGAATGGAGCAGCTATTATTTAAGTCCTGGTCTGCCACTACGTAGGAGGAATTCATTGTTGTTTCTTTCAGCCGGGGAATTAGGTGGCATATTCATATCACTTTAATGCTGGAATTATTTAATATATTATCCGTAATTTTATTGGATTTTCATTTGACTTGGGCAAAGCTACCAAAAATGGATTAATATCCTATACACCATCATTGCAATATGTCTTTTTCCACTGGTAATTTACTTTGGTAGCTTGTGCTAACTTAACTGGTAATTATAACTGGGAAGCATTATTTTCTGTAACTGTTAATGTTAAAATTGGTAGACCTAAACTTCTCAATTCCCATGTAATTTTTTATCCTTCATGCTTGCACTTCCATTCAAGGGAAATCGAATATGGAGAGAAGAAATTACAGAAAACTAGATGATCCTCCTCTACTTTAAGTTCATCATGTTCTCCTCAAACAGTAACATATTTTTTATTCCTTTTTCAGAATTAAGTTTGATTTTCTTTTTCTAGGATCACATCAATCTACGTACTAAACCATTCTTCCTATCTATGTTTTATCTGTTACAGTTCAAATTAAAACAATCACCCTCTTCAAGAAAAGCTTTTGCTGAAGCGAAAAAGACCAATGAGTACTGCTGCTCTATTTTCGCTCTTTGTCGGTGTAGAAGAATCAGAGTTTGCGGCTAAGAATTTGGTTCGTCAATGAGAATATGGTTTTCCTTTTCAGAGGAACGGATATAAGTGTTTGTAATAATTAAATGCCGAAGGAATTAACAGTTGTTAACAATTGTGGAAGTGCTGTTAAGTTTAAAAAGTTAAGTAAATAATGAGAAGTTTCTAAAGGAAAATGACGGTGGGAATTTTTTTTTCTACCAACAGCATATTCATCCACCAAAAAAAGGATAAATTGCACAATTAGACCTTAATATTTAATTATTGTTCTAGTTTTAACTTCAATCTCCAAGTTGCACGTTTTGCGTCCTTAACATCGCTAAAACGTTTCATTTTGGACTTCTGTGTAACAAAAGTCATTAATTTAGATGAAAAATGTCACATCAGCATAGTATTCTAGGAAAAAAAATACTAAGTTTAGCCCCTCAAAATTTACTTTAACAAAAAATCATTAAAACATTGAAATCTAACATCAAACCCCCTCCTCATCTCAACCTCTCTCTGGCCTCTCCTACCACCATAGTCCCTTCCCTCCCTCCCAGCCTCCTTCTCACCACCATCGCTCTCCGGCCTTCCTCTCCCTGCTGCCGTCGCTTTTCGACCTTCCTCTCCTCGCCGTCATCGTTTTCCCTTTCCTCCCTCTCAGCCCTGCTTACCTCCTTGTCGGCATCACCCGATTCGTGCATCCCCGTCATTGCGATTTCCTGATTCGCCATTTCCGCTGTTGCGATTGGAGTGATGAGAGAATCAGATCTATGAAGGAGAGGAGATTAGGGACGAGGCGTTGAAAATCGATTTGAACGACTTGCGAATCGAATGGCGCCTAAAATCGAATGGCAGCGCGTTGAAGACCGACGATGCCCAAATCGAACAACGGCGCGTTGAAGACAGACGGCGCTCGACGTATCTCCTCCTACCGCTGCTGATGTTGTTCTCCGCCTCCTCCTTGAGAGTTTGCCCTTTGACTCTGTTGAGGTCTGATTCGAACCATTTACTAAGGGTGGGGACTGGGACAGAGGGCAGCGGTTGGGGACAAAGGACCGGCGGTAGGAATTGTCGGAGAAGGAGGTTAAGATTGGCAGAGAGTTTGGTGTTAGATTTCAATATTTTAAGGTTTTTTGTTAAAAGGAAAGGTTTTCAGGGGCTAAACTTAGCTTTTTCCCTACAATACTATGCTGATGTAGGATTTTCTGTCTGAACTAACGACTTCTGTCACACAAAGATCCAAAATAAAACATTTTAACGAGGTAAGGGAGGCAAAACGTGCAACTTGAAGGTTGAGGTTAAAACTAAAACAATAATTAAATATCAGGGTCTAATCATACAATTTACCCCACCATAAAAGCTCACCATAGTTTTGAGCCTAAACCGACTTGGTCACTACAGTTTTGGATGGTTCCAGTTACACCACTTAAGTTATAATTTGAACTCAAGTTAGCCACTAATGTTACAATTTCATACCGAATATGTTACTAGATGTTAAAAACCTAATAGTAAATTCTGGAAGTTGTTGGTTTTGAAATCTTGTTATAACAATTCAACTTTTAACAAACTTTAGAAACTTTGTGTAATTTACCATTTTCATTTTTCTATGTATTAGCTACTGTATTGGTCACCGCCATTCCACCGTTGGTGATGGAGGAGATTTTGGAGGATGCAACCTTGGGCAACACTATTTGTAAATGAAAAAAAAAACTGTCACACTAGGAAGAAGATGATAAAAAAAAAACACATCAATATTGAATTAGTGGGTTTCATTTTATTGTGGTTCAAGTTATCAGTAGTATTGGAATGTGGTGACTAATTTAAATATTATTTCTGGAGAGATTAATGGCAGATCTAGTGAAGGATAAACGTAATTGTCACACAAAAAAAGAAAATGTTAAGTTATACACAGTTCCTGAAATTTGTTAAAAATTACATAAGTACCGAAAGAATTCAAAATCAACAACTTCTTACATTTACTGTTAGGTTTTCAATAGTTGGTGGCATATTTAATATTAAACTTTAATATTAGTGGCCAATTTGGGATCAAACTATAACTTTAATGATACAATTGGAACTACCTAACACTATAGTGATATATTGCTTTTGTAGCGAAAACCCCATGTAAGGGTAATTATATTTCTATTGAAATTTACAATTTTTAATACTCCTCGCTTTTTAATTTTTTTTTTAAATATATTATATCTTAGATATGCTTTTTCGACATACCTCTTATAAAATAATACAATTACTATAAACAATGGTAGGGTACCACTTTGTTTTTTTTTTTAACGAAAATGATTGACTTTACAAACTTGTGTATTAATGATAATTCAAATAATAAGTGCACCCAACACATTTTGCATCTAGTAATCTTGGTCTGTAAACTCAGTTTTGCACCAAGTTTTTCTTATTCGATATCATCTCAATTAAGGTTGGCTAGCAAGATCCTCAATTGTATAGTTATTTGGTTGCAACTAACGTTTCTAATATTAATACCACTAGATATACCAAACTTTTTAAATCGTATTGTATATCATGCTACATATTATTATTGATATGGAAAAAATAATATTATTTTAAGATAAAAATATTAAAATAATTTTAATATATTCTAATTACTTTCCTCGTAATATGTCTAATATAAACATAATATATATAAGATACAATGCAATATATGAAAACATAAAAGGAAAATATATAGAATGAAATAAATATTAGTTAGCAAAAAAATAACTAATTTACTAATACATAAGAAAAAACAAACAACACTACAATGATTTATGCGTATCAATTAGAATCCGTTATTTTGTATATGTGTGTATAGTATATTGATGTATATGATTTAAAATGAAATAGAATATAAATTTTTTTATTATAACTGTGACAACCTAAGTCCAGTACTAGTCCACGGAACACATGTCCGTACTACATAAACTATCCTTTATGAAAATAATAAGGATTAGATGATCAAGTTTTGAGACTTTGAGTCATATATATACACCAAAAATCATATAGACTTCCCATGTGTGATGTAGGATATAATCTCACTTATTTATATGTCTAACATCCTCGTTGAGTTACAAACATATCTAGAATCATGAGCCCAGTAAGTGATTGATATGAATTGTACAAGGAACAGATAGAATAGAATCAGGCATCAGCTCATATAGAATCATAAGTATAGCCTACATCATTACGGAACCAGGTTGACTCTAATACCATTAGTGATGACCCAAGTCCAGAACTGGTTAACAGAACACCTGCCTACACCACATGAGCTATCCTTTGTAATAAGGATAAACGATAGGTAATCAAACTTTGAGACTTGGAGTCATATATATACATAAAAAATCACATAGACTTCTCATGTGAGATATGAAGTATCACAATAACCTATGGCGAGAGAAGGAAGTAGAAGTGAAGGACGATGAGGAAAAATGGAACAAATGAATGGAAGAATGGAAGAGAGATCGGAGATGACGAACGAACAGAGCGCAAGAGACAAGAGATGATGAGCGGTGCCAACAATAGCAACGGCGAGGCCAAGTGGTGGCGGCTATGGCGAACGGCAACGGGGGCTAAGTAGCAAGTGCCAGTGAGGGGCACAAAGAGGAGCGGCAGTGTGATATGAAGAAGGAGGGATTAAGTTTAGGGTTGCTAGTCAGGTATATATGGTAAAGGTGTGGGATGGCCTAGGATGGGATTGGGCTAGGAATAGGAATGGGTTGGGGTATATATTGTAATTTTGGGTTGAATCGGGTTTCACTAGAACTAACCTGATTTTTTGTCTCAAAATCGGTTCGAGTTTGGGTCAACCTGAATATAACCCGACCCTAACTCGAAAAATAGGGTTGAGTTTCGGGTTAGGGTTAAAACTTACACCCCTACCCATGTGTGAGTAAAGAATAGCGCGGCCTTGGTCAGTGTTTTTCATCTTTAAGTTTGGATGCTTTTTTTGTTGTTTCTTGGTGAATAAGTTTATGATTATTAATTAGGAGTGATTTTCTTCCCTTGTCAAAATTAATTTAGTTTTAGTTTTCTGTTTTTTTTTGTTCGGGCTCGTGTATGGCCTATAAATAAATATATTGAGTTAGGGTTTTGGATATAAAAAAAGCCCATGTAGTTAAAATATAAGATATGAGAATTTTAAAAAATGAGGAAGCTATGAAAGTAGGGAAGAGTAAGACGAGGCACATTTTGTGACTTTTATAATTTTTAGTTGTGTAAAGGTAATATATTAGTGTTGTCTTAAGCATGTAGGCTTGTCCGAGTAGATTTTTTCCATTCGTAGATGTAGTTAAGAGTCAAACCACATTAAACTTGTAAAAATATTTATTTTTACAATTTTTAAATATCTATCTTAGACCATCAATTTACTCCGATTTGACTGTTCAACAATTCGACAATGTGAAGTGATTTTTTTTTGTTCTAACTAAATTTTGACCAAGCACAAAATGGCCCGATAACCGGGCTGGCAAAGTGACTTGTTTGCTATCAAACTGATTGAACTGACTACTCTAGTCTGACTTTAATAAAGCTAGTTTGATAGCTCGCCAACCCTACCCCAAATAACATCATCTTTCCCTCCCTGCTGTTTCTTTAACCAAACCCTTCCCCGTTAAGGCCCCTATACCTCATGCTAGAACTCCATTAGATCCTCCACACACAATGGACTTCGTCAAATATGATTCTTAATGCTAATTCTACTCTTTGTTATTGAAATCAACTACGTAGCTCCATTTTTTGTCAATGTCTAGTCTTAACTACTATTACTTTGTAGTCTTTAGAATAAATTCTCTAGAATTGTTTGATATGAAACTGGCACTTTTACCATGTTTTCCCTTTTTCCCTTAAGGCAATCTCTTAAGATTTTGCTCTGTGAATTGCTTCTTGTATTTATTGATGACAGGCTACAAAGTTATAGCATTTTGAGTTGAGATCATGGTTATCAAAATCATAACTTGGATAGTAAAGTCACATAATTGCATGGTTCAGACGGCAGAAAATTTTCTGAATTGCACGGAGCGGTAGAATCAAGGGATCGTACAATCCGAATCATAGAATCTTTGGGAGTTTATGATTCTACTATAACTTAGAACTTACTTCATTTGTCACAAAAAGGAGGAATCATATTTATTTTTTGGCCATCCAAAAAAAGATGAGCGTCTACCTTTTTGGAAATTTTTTATTATCCAATATACCATACTATCCTCATTAAACTCTTACTACACAAAATCCTAAAATGATTTTTTTAATCTTCATTAAAAGTATCAAAACAAAAAACTAAAAATGACATTTTTCCTTTTTTTTAATTATTATTTAAACTCTCTCTACACATAGCCTAAAAATGATTTATTTTATAAGAAAAACCTAAAAGTGATTTTTTTATTTAGTTTTAGGGGGAAAATGAAAAAAATATTACAAACTCCATACATATTAATCTTTGTACCTAGAGAAATGCATTATCCTTTCCAGGATGGAGTGGGTATTTTTTAGCATTCCTTCGATGTTTTTTCCTTGTTATATTTAAGCCTTACATGATAAAAAAAAAAAATTCAAGCACAATGAAAAAAAAGTCAATTTACTTACAACTTATCCTCTTAACAACCCCCAAACTTAGTGCTTTTTTATTTCACCTCTCTTTTTTTAAAGTAGGAAAACAAAATGCATTAATCAGATCTCATGGTAAATAACAACAAGTTCAAAAGAGTACTCCCGAAAGAAGTCCTACCAAAGGAATGAATCCCTCTTCTAGCTAAAGTATGGGTTGCCTCTTCTGCTAAATGCCTTTCAAAGGAAGCACAAAGACTAAAAAAGCTTCCTAGGATGTCAGACTCATCAATAATTGACCCAAAATAAAATAAAGACGGCATTGTGCCTGACTTAAGTTCTGAAATTAATATAGAAGAATCAAACTCTCTACCATGACTTGATTTAGCCCAAACTTGCAAGCTTCCTTCATGCCACCCAAGATTGCTAATGCCTCCAAGTGCAAAACATCACCATTATCATGCTCAAAACAATAATTTACCACAAACTTCACTCCTCCATCCTCATCTTGGCATATTAAGTCCATACTTCATCTCTGAATCGAGATGTCCATAGTTGCATCAACATTTACCTTACACGCTCGATTCCTTGGGAGACACCATCTAGCTAGAGCTTGTGGTGCTGGCCTTCCTGCAGGGCTATAGTATGGGTGCTCATGTTGTGTCTAGCTATCAAGCCAACTTATCCTCCCTAAACCTATAAGCTGTCATGCAATCAATTTTTGCATCAAAAACATAAAAAAAATCTTATATAATTACAATATTTCCATCTAATGACCATCATACTTGTCCTTGCTAAAATGATATAATTAGGATTCAATTCAATACTAAGAATTTGATTATATGATTCATGATTCATGGAAGACCAAAAAAATTGTGGGTAAATAGAATCCCGATTCTAAAAGCCTTAATTGAGACTCTTGATTATGAAGCAAATCTTTGCAACTCATCCTTGAGAGCTATTCTGGCTTCAAGCTCCGACTATGGTTCAAGTCCCATGAGCCAAAACAAAGCCTCATAGCCTTCCATCATCATTGCCTCTAGGTGTGAACTTGACCTATTTTTCTTCTATCATTTTGTCCTTTAAATCATTCATGACCCTTTTGATTTTATCAAGCAGCTATGATTGTATTTCCATGTATTTCACCATGTTCGCATTCATAAATTGCAAATCCACAGAAGTTATGCCTACAAATGTTGAGGAATTACGATTAGAGAATATTTTGGCTCGATTCTAGTATTTGTAGTCTGATCACTAGAGATTCGCAATGATAGGGGCAATGATGGGCTAACTAGGAGGTACCAAACTATGGATTTTGGATTCAAGGATAACAGATGCACCAAAAAAGTGATGGCTAGAAATGTTGGCTTATGGTCACAACATCTTGCTCTTGGCTTTGGTGTCTAGCTTCTCTAGGAAATTTACTCTGTTCAAACCAGTTAAAAATTTTCACATGGGAAAGTTTAAAATTATTGCTGGCACGTCAACATTTATGGCCATATCAACACCTTGAAGCTATGGCAATGGTTCACTTCATTTGCACTAACTTGTAACATGAATGATGGATTTGCTTGTAAAAATCTTGGAAAGGACAGTGATAGCATCCATTAATTTTGGAATGGACAAACTACACTTTTTTCCCCAAGGTTTGGCCTTATTTATGATTTCGCCAAGTTTGTGAACTTACTTTTGCCCCATTTCTTTTTAATAAGATCAAACAACAATTTTATTTTAATTTAAATTGTCCAACACCTATCTTTAAAAAGATCTAAACTATATAACAAGAGTTTAAAAAACAATAAATGGTTTAAATTATAAGTGTTACTCTCATTAAATGCAAAACAATTATTTTCTCTATTGGTTTGGGAAAAAAGTTTGGGAGAAATAGTAGGTATATCAAACATTTGGGAGAATAGTGTAATTTACCGTTTCTTTCTTTTTTGTTTCTAATGTGATCAATTGCCTACTTGTTGCATGCTCAACATAACTTGAGTACTCTATTAATCTTCTAGTGCTTGCTTAGCAAATTATGGTTTTATTCATAGTTCTGTACAAAGAAATTCATGACTGGCCTTCCTCCTCTATAGTTCAAGTTTAAGTCCTCATGTGCCCAAGAGAATAAGAAGAAAAAGACTCATCAAACATGCACCATAGCTACAACACTTAGATGTCTAAGGCTTAAGGAACATGACAATACCAATTTCTACTATTTACCGGCCATAAACCATTGTAATGCTTGCATTATTCAAAGAACTGCCTCCTTCGGTACTAAAATCAATATGGTCTTTAGAATAGAAGCTCCTCTTCATTACAAATGCAGGCTGCTTTGGGTTTGCAATGGCCAAGTCATTTTCTAATAAGAACACAATGTTGGACATTGTTGGCCTGTCTATCGCGTGTTCTTGGACACACAACAGACCTATCTGAATGCATCTCTCAACTTGGTTTGCAGGGTAGGATTCCCCTAGTGATGGGTCAACAATCTCTAATGTTCTTCCTTCCCTCCACAAGTCCCACACCTGAAATAAATTCTGAACCATTAGAGACTACCTTATTTATATATATCATAGAATTGATGATTTATTGGCTATATATACTTCACTTACATGCCCTACTAAGTTAGAGGTAGGGCTATCAGGGTAGTGCCCACTATTTCTTCTTGCGGTTATGATCTCTAGCAGTAAGACCCCGAAGCTATATACATCTGATTTTATAGAGAAAAATCCTTCCATTGCATACTCTGGTGACATGTAGCCACTGTAGTAGCAAAACATAGTATTAGGATAGGTTCACAAGTTACCAAAAAGAAAAGGACTAGTTGAACTAACTAGCAATGAACTTACTATGTTCCAACAACACGATTTGTATTAGCTTCAAGTTGGTTCCCTTCAAATATTCTTGCCATGCCAAAATCTGAAATCTTGGGGTTCAAGGCTTCATCTAGTAGCACATTGCTAGCCTTCAAGTCTCTATGTATGATCCTTAAACTTGAGTCTTGATGAAGATACAAAATCCCTCGAGCTATCCCCAGTGCAATATCCATGCGCTTTTCCCAATCTAACAATGTCTTCTTTCTTTCATCTATGTTAAGAATCAATGTATTTCCTCCAATTGATTACTATTATGTTCCAAAATTTTATTAGTTGAAAAATACTTAGAAGAGGAAAGAAGAGAGGTACCGAAAATAAAAGTGTCCAAGCTTTTATTTGGTAGAAATTCATAGATTAACATCTTCTCTTCTCCTTGTATGCAGCAACCTAGAGTCTTTACAAGATTCCTGTGTTGAAGTTTAGCTATAAGTGTAATTTCATTCTTGAACTCTTCTTTTCCCTGACCTGAGTACTTTGATAACCTTTTAACTGCTATTTCCTTCCCATTAGGCAGTACCCCCTGCAATTACAAACACATTCCAAAGATAATTCTAATTACAACTGCTTAATTTCTCTTGCAAATGACGTGAGCAGAAAAGTTAACACTTTGTTATTTTATTGTAATTTTTGTAATTATTTTTAGGAATATTTTATTTCCCTAGTTTAAGAGTTAATTTTAGGTTTTATTAAATTAATTAAAGCCCTTACAAATTATAGTATCAAATAGGATTTTCCTAGAGATCTTTTATTGAAAAAAAAAAGAATTAGGATTAGATTTCTTAACAGGAGTTACTTTTAATTTTCCTATTCTAATTGGTTCAGGACTTCAATACTTGCCTATATAAAGGCTTATGCATATGTGCAAAAAAGATAACTTTTGATTAATAAAATTGTCGAGATTTTCTCTAAAATTTTTTGAGTTTCTAGACTGTAACTCTTTTTTTAAAAAAAAATAAAATTTGAGCCTAAATATGTACTACCCTTGTTCATACAATTCATTCCATCAGATGATATTAAAGCAAGTGAAATTACCACTCTCTCTTGACAGCTGACATGTTCGAAGAAGAGAGTTTTCCTATAACGTTGATCACGGGATAGAAGTCAATTCGTTTTAATTTAAGTCAACCTAATCCAAAATAGCTTATTTTCATTTTTACATTTCTTTTTCCCAGAACCAATTTCATTTAAATGTTAATATTATGTAGATGTAATAATCCATTTGAAAGTAAATTTTTATGATGTTATTAATTTTTAATGAATTTTTATTTTTAATACCAAAAAATAGAAAAATTTATTAAAAAATTAGTAAGATTATAAAAATTATATTTTCAATGGATTATTACAACTATATAATATAGGCTTTTAAATAAATTAGTTTCAGGTAAAAAAGATGTAGAAATAAAAATAAATCATTTTGGATGAAGTTAACTTAAGTTGAGACAAATTAGCGGTGCATTAAGAGCTTGGGAGTAATAAATGGATCACAAAGATTGCCATTTTGACAAACACTCTACAGATTGATTTGATATTCAAAGTTATCACGCAAACAAGAATTGAAGTAATAATAGGCTGCGAGTTCAAGAAGCTGTCGCCTCTCCACCGGCCTATTAGAAGATCCTTTCTTGCAAATCAACACAGGCCTTAAACTTGCATTGAGGATAAGTCATTAAATGAAGATGACTATCCTATTACATCAAGGCAGTACACGGATGATTATGAATATGACTATAATGACTATCTTTTTTAGTGTAAACAACATCCCAAACATGTGTGGCGAACTATAGAATTATTAAAGGTAGGTATCCCTTTCTTTTATGGAGATCTTGATACAGAAGATTCTCTAGAATGGATTGCCAAAGATAAAAAAAAATTCGAGTACAACATGATGCCTGAAAGTAAAAAGGTGCTTGGAGATTAAAAGGACAAGCTTTAGCTTGGTGGTATAGATTACAGGCTAGAATGTATCTTCAAGGGAAATATGCAATTGAAACATGGCATCGGATAAAAGTGGTTGATGTAGGAATATTTTCTTCCTTTGGATTATGAAGAGATTTTGTTCCAAAAATATCACCAAGTTGTAAATTATACTCACGAGAATTTTAACGGGGAAATTTATGAAGTCTATGATGACAAGCAATTTAATTTCCAATGACTTTTCATGTAGTGGTCCATGTAGAGGGGAGGAAGATGAGATTATTTGTGAGCTAGATGGAGAAGATGAAAGGTATGAGAAAACTATGGGGCAACATGAGCAAATCATTGATAATGAGCATTACAAGTTGGGAAATACCATGTAAGTGACACAATTGAAGATATGCCTAAAGAAGAGGAGGAAATAAAAGAGGCCTTGAGTTATAATGTCCAATTAGTGCAAATTGACATTGATATTGAAGAAGCAAAATTTGAACTTCTCGACAAAAAATAAAGATAGAATTGAAAGTTAAGAAATTTGTTCAATTGAATTAATGGTCAATAAGGAATTTTCCAAGCCAAAATTTCTACTTGTGGATTTTTTTGGAGTTGAAGATTTTTTTCTCAAGCTAAAGCAACTTGATTTGTGTTTAGATAAATTTGGGAATTGAAAGACATCAACATGACTTGACATTCAATAAGCATGAAAAGAGTTTGTTCTGTTCCAAGTATTCATTCATGTGGCATAGAAAAACTAAATTTCAATCGAGGAATTTGAAGATTGTATTTTTCTTTTATCAAGAGAAGAAGAATGCCATGGGCAAAAAAATTAACACTTTGTTATTTTATTGTAATTTTTGTAATTAATTTTAGGGATATTTTATTTCCTTATTTTAAGAGTTATTTTTTTGTTTTATTAGGTTAATTAGAGTCCTTATCAATTATGGGATCTTTTATTGGAAAAAAGACTTTCTTTGTCCCAAATTCTTTGCACTTTACTTTTCAGTAATTAATTTCGGATTTTTATTTTTAACATTTTAATATATAAGTTAAAAACCTTTATATATGAATGATAAATTAAGACCTATAGTTTCTAAATATATTTTTAAAATTTTTTTTTATAACAACAATATGGATAAATTCAAGTCAGATTAGTTGAAAAAGTCATATGAAGCAAAGAAAGTGGGACAGAGGGAGTATTAATTAGGATTAGATTTCCTACCTAGAGTTTATTTTAATTTTCCTATTCTAGTTGGTTTAGGGCTTCAATAGTTGCCTATATAAAGGCTTGTGCACGTATGCAAAAGAAATAACTTTTTATTAATAAAATTGTTAGAGATTTTTTCTATAAATTTTGGGGTTTCTAAATTGCAACTCCTTATTTCATTTTAGGATTAAGCATATTCTACCCTTATTCACACAACTTGCTACGTCAGCAGATACCTTTGTACACAAGTTTTATGTACTTGTTGTATTGTTTATAGTTGATTTTCATTAGTTGTGATTTTATCTAAGCCCTTAGCTAATGAAGCGATGGAATCAATTCAAGCACATCATCAAGGGGTATGCATTACCTTGTAAACAGGGCCAAAGCCACCTTGTCCAAGTTTGTTATCGGAAGAGAAATGTTTTGTGGCAGTTGCTATGGTGCTAAAATCAAACAAAGGAAGATCAGCCTTATTCTCTTCAAGATCAGTCCCATTGAAAGAGGGCTCCAAGAATGAGGAACTTGCTGCAAAACTAGCTGAGTTTTCACCACTGCCTCTTCTCCCTGGCACAAGTTCATCAAATAAGCCAAGTTCTAATGTTTAATTAAATGGCAAGTTAAGGAATATAATAAAACATAATGGCTAATTAAAAATAAATAAAGTTTGCTTAGCTACCTTTCCTTCGCCATAGGAAGCATAAAGAAGCGGCCATCACAAAAAAGATGCCAATAGTAAAAACTATAACAGTTGCCAAGATGCCCTTCTTTTCGAATGGTCGTTTCTTTCTGTGACGTGCTACCAAAAATGAAAGGCATTAATTCTCTAGGTATGCCTCATTTGGCTGGCTAAGGTTAGCGCAAATATCTATTAGGACCATTACAATAAATACACATTCATCCTCATATCCATACAACTTCCCATCATTAAATAAAGGATGCTTAATTATAATAGTGCAAACCAATGACCTCTAGACTTTGCAATCGTAGGCAGCTAATTCCAGTAGTACATAATACTGACCTAAAAAAAGTTACAGGGAGTAAATTGAGTATATGAAAAATTTTACACGTTTGCTCTGTAATTAGCCACATGTAATTGTTACTTCTCTACCACCAGCCAGCCCATCTACATACTTGTTTTTTTTTTGTTTTATATTCATACTAGGTAAGCCCAGTAAAAGAGATATATGACGGTTAAATAAAAGTTTTGAAATAACTTGTAGAAGGAGTATTGATTCAACCACTTGTTACCTAACTCAGTTGCGTCCACCCGCACATATAAATCTTGGCCTGCGGCCGTGTAGTAGGTCCTAGTGTCCACCAAGTCCCCATGCCAAGTTAGGCACCCAGAGCCCTCACCCCCATTGGTTTCTGCATATGTGCTAGCGTAAGCCATACATGAGCAGTTCTTCAAGCATTCCTCCTCACATTGCTTGAGCCCCAAGCTCATGTGCACACATGTGAACGACGTATCGGGCACCTTCACATGTTCCAACTTCACAAACCCTTCACCACTTCGACATGTGGACACCCCATAATTTCTCACACAACCTCCGGACCCATCCCTCAGGAACCACTCTCGGGGTGATTTGGGCTCAAACCCCGGGAGGCACTCACACTCAAAGTTCTGCGACTCATCGCGTTTGCAATACCCGTTTGGCCCACAATGGTTGTAATAGTCACATTGCTCTTTTGGTGCAGACCAAAACGCAATCCACATGTGCTGCGTGGGGCTCCATGTGAACCGCTGTTGGATACCAGACTCATTTAGAGTCATCCTTGTTATGATCTTGGGATCTGTCACTCCATATACTATAGATACTTCGCTATCATTGTTCACGAAGCTAACATTGAAGATGTAATTCCGGGTCATCTCGGGCACTCCACTCCACCTCTGCCCGGTCCATGAACCTGTCCGCCAAAACTTGGCCGAGCCTTTGTATAAAGATAGCTGGGGGAACCCGGTCGGGTCGATCCTGTAGGAGTAGGTCCCAGTTGCTGGATCATCCGCCGATTTCCAAGAAGTCAGGAACCGGTTCAAACCGGTTTTGAGATCCAACCCCAAAGCCATAAACGGAAGCATGGTGTTAGTCGGATGATCGAAGCTCTGCCACATCAGAGTTCTTGTGGAATCATTCTGAACCAAAACAAAATTCCCAGAATCCAGGAGCTGCGCGAGACAGCTCTTCGTGCCGGAAACGGAAACATTGGTGGACCAGACAGGGGAGGCTGCTCGGTTGTCCGGATACAAAACCAGGTCCCCTTCATTGCTGATTGATAAAATTCCTGAAGTGCCGTTGATGGGATTGTTTCTGTTGGCCACCCAGACGACCGTTTGGTCTGTAACTTGGTAGTACCAGATTCCAAGGTATCGGAATCTGGAATTCCCGGGGGAGAAGAATCCGAGGGCGTAGGTTCCTCTATTGGAGACCAAAAGATCACCGTCTTTCAGGGAATTGGAGGGCAAAAGGGTGTCGTTCGCGAGAGAGATGCGGAAAAGGTGGAAGAGTAGCAGCGATTTTATGAAGAAGCTGCGGTGGAAGAGAGCCATGGCTGTGGAGTAAAGAAGTTGCTGGAAGTAGCTTAAATGTATGTCAGTCGTGCCGGTGCTGTGTCAGCTGGCATTTGCATATCACTTAAATGCTGGAATTATTTAATACATTTTCCGTAATTTTATTGGATTTTATAATAAATATTTTAATAAAATTTTAAATAGCAAACATAACATACCCAAGTGGGAGCATCAGATGAACGCCGGACTCTTAGGTAGACCAGGGTCTTTAAAGACCTATTTATTTTAGATCAGATTAATTTTGAGGTAATTAGACCATAAGTTATAATTTATGTTGAGATTTGTAGAGTATAGTAATAATAAGAACTTTAATAGATGCAATTATGTGCTATTATTAATAGATAATATTTGAAACTGGTACTATTAGTGCTTCTAAAAATGCTAGGTATTTGTTATGGAGAAACTATTACTATAGATGTTTTATATATTATAATCTAATTTTATATATTATAAAATTTTGATGAATAATTTTTTTGTTGAGAAAATTGGATGTACAATTGTGAACAAAGGTGTATTCCATAAAAAAATGAACAAAGGTGTACAAACATCATAACAAAGCAAGAAAATATGAACAATTATGGACAGGGGTATACTCCAAAAAAATTAAAAATGAACAAAGGTGTACTACTCCAAAAAAATTATAAATGAACAAAGGTGTACAAGTATTATAATAAAGTGAGAAAATATGAACAATTATAAACAGATATGTACTTCAAAAAAATAAAAATTGAACAAAAATGTACAAGTATCATAATAAAGCAAGAAAAATATGAGGAACATAATTGTACAATCATGTTGCTGAAAATATGAATTAGGTAAAAGGATAAAGTAAAAGAACATTTTTCAAATCATTTGTACTATGCTTTAACTTCTAATTTTAATTGTTATCTAATTTCCCCCTGTGATTATTGACCATTAGCTCCTAATTTTTCATTAGTGAGAGTTATTTAAATATTCCTAAATTAATCCCACATTTTCCGCCCTATAATTACTCACAATAATAGTCAACCTTAAACTTATTAATTTACCAAATTTAAATAATTGACTCAAGTTATCAACTAATAGGGATAAAAGTGTCTAACATGATATGGGTCCATGAAGGCCATGGTCCATAGTCAAGACCCTCCAGATGAACAGCTGATAAAATGAGGCACCCGTACCCGGTCAAACCAAACACCATGAGAAAGACCTTGGTTAGTTGGTTTCTTCACGTGGATTCAAGAAAGTAGAAATGTTAGTGTTTGATTTGTCTAATATGATTTGAAAGTAATGACAGCGTCTTGTTCATCTTTTTTTTTTTTTTTTAAATTGAAGCGTCATAAGTAAGTTTTAAATTGATATAAAGCTTGAGCTATTTGTTAAAGAAATAAATTAAGATTAAGTAGTGGGTAAGCTAGCTTGATTTAAATTGTGCACCAAATATCAACTTTAAAATTTTATAAAGGAATTTAAACAAAATTTAAATGCAGTGAAGTCTCAGCCAAGTTGAGCGATTTGTATATATTTCACCCGGTTGTCTCTTACGCCAAGTCCAAGACAATTGCTTTTGTAGCGAAAACCTAATGTCAGGGCCAGAGGTAACTTTTACTTCTATTGAAATTTACAATTTTAATACTCCTCGATTTGTTTTTGGGTAAATATATTTTATCTTAGATTTCAGGGCCAGGGGTAGCTTTACTTCTATTGGAAATTTACAATTTTAATACTACTCGATTTTTTTTATTTTTTTTGGTAAATATATTTTATCTTAGATATGTTTTTTTTTCAATAGTACCTCTTATTAAATAATACAATGACAATAAACAATGGCAGGCTACAACTTTGTTTTATTTTTTTAATGAAAATGATTGACCTTACAAACTTGTGTATTAATGACAGGTCAAATATATGTGTACCCGACACATTTTGCGTCTGGTAATCTTGGTCTGTAAACTCACTTTTGCACCAAGTTTTTCTTATTCAATATCATCTCAATTAAGGACTAGCAAGATCCTCAATTGTATAGTTATTTGGTTGCAACCAACGTTTCTAATGCTACTACCACTACAAATACTACACTTTTTAAATTACATATTTTTACCGATTAGGCAAAAATAATATTATTTTAAGATAAAAAAATATTAAAAGTAATTTTAATATATTCTAATTATTTTCCTCATAATCTGTCTAATACAAATAAAATATATATAAGATACAATATAATACTATATGAAAACATAAAAATGAAATATATAGAGCAAAATAAATATTAGTTAGTAAAAAATAACTAATTTACTAATACATGAGGAAAAAAAATAATACCACAATGATATAGGTGTATCAATTATAATCCATTATGTTATATATGTGTGTATGATACATTGATGCATATGATTTAAGATGAAATAGAAAATAAATTTTTGTTATAACCTATGTCAATACCCAAATGAAATCGCGTGTTAGACTAACAAAATGTAAAAAAAAAATATGTATATATTGTTTGCCCGAATTAAAAAAAAAATCGAGGAGTTGTCTTATACTTTTTCCAAAATCTTGGGATCTTGGATCCTGGGCGTGAGTGAAGAATCGTGAGGCCTTGGTCAGTGTTTTTCGTCTTTAAGTTTGGGTAGTTTTTTCTTTTTTGTTGTTTCTTGGTGAATAAGCTTAGGATTATTAATTGAGTTAGGTTTAGTTTTCTTTTTATTTTTTAGGCTTGTGTATTGCACCCTAAGTATATGTTATGTTAGAGTTTTGGAAATGAGAAAAAAAATCATTGCCATCAACATATTTAAGGGAGTTTGTGGTTATTTTCTTAACTCGATATACGAAAGGATGTCATGTGTCACTTTTTAAATTTTTCACAGCACAACAATGATCTTCCAAAAGTCATATTTCCAATTTGCCCATCATTAAATTTAACAGAATAAAAACGGTGTTAATTCTTCTCAATTAAACGGTTTGTTTCGGACATGTTGTTAATTCTTCTCAATTAAACAGTTTGTTTCGGAGAACACTACAATTATTTATGATTGGAATGGAAATAAAATTCATTAATTTCTCTATTGCCATATTTGTTATTACCGAACTATTATTGACTTTTGTTATTATTCAAACCCCTTTTTTTTAAGTTGGAGCCGAAATCAACTTTGGAGCAAAAAGAAAAAAAAAATCACTTACCACTTTAGAGCAATTACTTGTTAATCTCATAATCCATGTCGAATTCTTACTTTTTTTAAAAAAAAAAAATCAACTATCTCTTTTCTAAATTACTTTCATATAAAATTGGTATGTTCCAAATTCTAGTATAATTGTAATTAAAAGTGACCATATTATGACTAATGTGTTTTGGAAACTAAAAATTTCCTTTAAAATTTACCTCTATATATAGTAGACGGTAAACACATAAAACCTACACAAAGGCAACTTATTTTTATTTTCTTCCTTTAAATTTTTTATTCTTCTTCTTTTCCCCATACATGGTGTATTACTTTTATTAGTTAGTTGTCATGACATGGATATTTTCATGTGTTAAATTCTATTTGTAGGAAATATATTATGGATGACATTGACACACATGAAGATAACTAAAATCATGGTAAAGCTAGGATTTAAGGTGGTTCAAAAAGAAGATGCATTTCCACCATGTCAACCTGTCCAGTTGATGTTACTGTTAGAGCAACTAAAGTGAAGAAAAATTATATAATGCAACTTCCCAAAAGTCCTATGAACTATATCAGTCGGAAATTTAGTATGCCTTTCTGTTTTTCTATGAACTATATCAGTCCTATAAATCTATGCCTTTCTGTTTTCTATTAAAATTTAGTATGACCACATTTGTTTTATTTTACCTTTTATGACATTCTAATTTATTATATCTATTATATTATTATAAAGGAAAAAGCAAAGGAGATTTCTATAATTGTATCAATCATTAGAGTCCAATTAAGTGATACCTCATATTTGCCTTTACAAATGATAAAATTCCCCTAAAATGAAAATATAAACCCATAAATGTCCCTTAGATGTCCTTGTCAATTTTGATTGAGATTTGACCTTTGATCTAAAATTCACAAGTTTTTCTTTTTAGAATATATTTATAGTTCACAACACATCAACAATGCTTTTTATGGAAATTTGTTATTCCGTCAATTATACAATATTTGTTTTAAAAAAATATAAGGTAATATTCAATACTTTTTTTACACCTCAATTTTTTTTACAATAATTGCCATTCCTATTATACAAAAGACACACATTTTGTGTGTGTGTGTGTGTGTGTGTATTGACTAAGGCATTGTCACCTTAGTTATTTTACTATTTAAATAAACATATTTATGATAAACATGCAGTAATGGAGAATAATTTTTAAGAATGTTTCGGGACATGATTAGTGATTGAGATTTTACTAACCAACTACTCCCCCTGTCTCATAAAATCTATATTCTTTAATAATGCACAAAAATGAAGACTTCTCTACTTTTTACTTCTTTCTTTTAATATAAAATTATTAGTTTATTTATTTTTATATAAAGTATATGTACTTATCTAAAAAAACTTACTAGCATTTATATTTTTTAATGGGCCCTATATACTTTTACCCTATAATTTTCTCAACTTATCTCTCCTTTCAATGATATGTGTGTGTGTGTGTGTGTGTGTGTGTGTATCAAATAATAAAAAATTTACCCTATTTGGAAAGATAGGAAGTAGACAACTATTTTGAAACTGCCAAAAAATGAATGTAGGCCAACTATTGTGAAACGAATTGAGTATATTGTAAAATAAAAATAAATATTTTAGTAAAATATATTATCAAGCAATAATTGATAGTAATATTTTTTTGGATAAAATTAAAAATTCTAATAAAAATGTGTTATTTTTCCATTTCAATTTAAAGTGCATTTTGGAAAACAAAAAAAAAATCATAGTTATTGTAGGAAGACCCGTTTTCCATTGATACATTTAATAAAATTATTCAACCAAAAAATTATTTAAGGATATAAGTAATACTAACAATGAATACAAATATGCAAAGAACAAAAAAATAAACTTCATTAAGTGAAAAACTGATGTGTAATAAAAAATTCATTCATTTTTCATTTTTATGGATGAATAGTAGAGGGAAATTCATAAAAATAAAGAAAAATAGTCAACCACAACAATTGAATAATCAACATTTGATTCTATTTTCCATTTAAGTCTCAATTTCTTTTATTTGATTTCCAATTAATTGTCTCATAAATAAGGCAATAGAATCAAATTACTACAATGAAACAAGGGTGAAGAAAGAAAGTTAAAATCAATAGATAAAGTAATTTTACTTACACCAAACTATCCATTTATTCATTAAAAAAAATTACCCATTTCTTTGTTCTATGCCATTTAATAAAAAAAACTCATAATTTTTAATTGTAAATTGATTTTTTAATGAATCTTTAACATGGAAGATAATGTGTCTTTCCACTTCACAAATATTAATCAAAATATTTTAGAAAATAATTCATTTTTTTATATATTTTCTTCTATATATTATTACATTTCAATCTAACAACTCGTAAACCAATATTTCTCCACCTATTACTTGTGGCTCATGTTTTGATTAAATTTTTCATCATGGATTCAAATCTTTTGCTCTTTTTTTTTTCTCATTTTCAATTCAAATTTTGGCTCATGTTAGAGATGAAATAAAAATAATCTTTTTCCACTTGGGTATATTGATATTTCACTTTTTCCAAGAAAAAATAAATGAAATCTATAATAAATGAAAATATTATTATTAATCAAGAAAGCTTAGGACTATCTTACGGAAAAGATGAACACCAAAAAATTTCATGAATATAGTACTATGTAAGTTGGAATGGAAACACTATATATTTTTTCTCAACTTAAACCATTATAGTAGCAAAAAAAACTGAAAAATAGAATGAAAAATAAAAAAAAAATACAAATTTGACATGCCCATCCAAAATTAATACATAAAATCCCTTGAAATAATTATTTAGACTATTCTATATGCCAAATAAATAGAATTTGACTCACTTATCATTTTTTTTACTTAAACAATAAAATAGCAAAAAAACTAGAAAATAGAATGAAAAATTAAAAATTACCAACACAACATGTGCATCCAAAATCAAAGCATCTAATACCTTCAAACACTTATGTATTCTTTAATTTTGGATAGGAATTTTGAATTGGAAGTGTTTTTTTTCATTATATTTTCCATTTTGTTTGCTATTTAAGGTTTAAGTTGAAAAAAATAGATAAGTGTATCAAAATATTTTTTTTGGAATATAAAATAATATAAGTGATTATTTTAAGGGGTTGGATTTTTTAATTTTGGATGTGCATGTTGAATTTTTTTTTTCTTATTTTTTCTGTTTTTATGTGTTTTTCCCATTTTACTGTTTAAGTTGAAAAAATAGATAAGTGTGTCAAATTCTATTTATTTGCAATCTATAATAGTATCCATAATTACTTTAATGTATTAGATCCTTTAATTTTGAATGGGCATGTTGAATTAGTAATTTTTTTAATTTTCTTTCTATTCTTTAGTTTTTTTTTATTTTATGCTTTAAGTTGAAAAAATAGATATGTGTATCAAATTCTATTTCTTTTTCATCTGTAATAGTTTGCATAATTATTTGAATGGATTTGATGCTTTAATTTGGGATGGGCATGTTTAATTTGTAGCTTTTCATTCTACTTTTTGATTTTTTTTTTCTATTTAATGTTTAAGTTGAAAAAAAATGGATAAGTATATCAAATTTTTTTTTTTTGGAATCTGAAATATTCTCCATAATTATTTGAAGGGATTAGATAATCAAATTTTTATGGGCATGTTAAATCTATAGTGTTATTTTTATTTTTCATTATATTTTAAGTTTTTTTGAATATAAAGGGTCATGTGTCTCAGATTTATGTTTAGGGGTTTTATGTCCATTTTTCTCACATTAAGGGGCTAATTTTAGGTTTTACCTATAAATTTCCATTACACTTATGGAGATAAGAAAAGGACGGGCATATTTGATGCAAAATATTATTTTAATCTTACTTTTACAATGCTCGATAATTCGGGGGTAAATAGGCAAATTGGGTATATTTTAAGGGCAAATTGTGTAACTTAGCCAAATATTTGTTTTAGACTTAGGGTTAAAAAATTCAATTTATTAATTATGCACATGAGTCACAGTTATTTCTTCAATCTATTTCATTGGTATGGAATCGTCGTACATCATATATATACCCATTTTTTGTAATAACTTTGTTTTAATTTTTAAATTACTAATGTAGATTTTTATTTAATTTTTTACAACATTTTTCTTTGACAAGACCTCTTATCGGGGTTAAAAGAACATTTTGTGAAAACAAAGCTCATAACAATGTAATGTTGAAACAGAGTCATTCTATTGGGTATTAAACTCTGATCTATTACACATAAGATTAATTATTTTCCCACAATTTTAATAAAATGTTAAAAATTGGCATAGTATAGTTGTCAATTTATCATTGTAGTCTACATCCACCACTACTCTTTCTAATCAAGAAATTCAAGTAATTGAAATATTATATATAGATTGAAAATAATATTAACAGGTAATGATATCTATATTGTTGCAACAATTAGAATTCATACATTGTTTGCAAGTAAAAGTTTCATCATCACTTCATATATCAATTAGCAAAATCTATAAATGAAAATACAACGAATGTATGATTCTTAAATAGGTATAAATCATGTTATTATTTCTTTGTAAAATATGAAAAAACTCTAATATTGTAGATGTGGTATACTTTTTTGCAGTAATGTAGATTTGATGACTAATATGTCAATAAAGTACGATATTAAAAATATTCCAAAACAACTATATGATTATTTATTTAAGTGCATACTTATCGTTTCTTTAGGTTACCAGAACACTTTATTTGAAGTATTAAAGGTTTTTCAATATTACTTTAGACACACTAAACTATCTTTTCTAACATTTTTAAAATTTCTTAATTTTCTTATTTGTTCTCGATCACTAACATAATTATTGATATCTGTTATGTTTTTCTTTTTCTTCTTTTTTATCTTATGGTAATGTTAGGTATGCAAACTAGTTAATATATAAGACATGAGAATTTTCTAAATGGAGGGAGCTCTCAAAGCGGAGAGAAGTAGGGGGAGACACATTTTGTGATTCTTATAATTTTTAATTGTGTAAAGCCAAGATACTAAGGTTGTTTATAATTTATGTATCAGAGTACGTACTAAGGGCATTTTTTTACTATAACATTTATATTTTATTCAAGTACTCTATTTTAAGGTTGTTATATCGAAACATCCTACCAAATCATACACATTTTAATAAGGTACTTTCCATTTTACTGTCAAAAAGACAGATTTTACTCATGTTACATTAATTAATATTAAAATAAATATTAGATAAAAATTTTGATCCTAAACATTTTTTTAATCAATAGTTTTAATCATTCCAAACTTCCTAAATATTAAAACGAGCCCAAATTTTTTATTTTCTCGTTCCAAACACAGGAACGTCAAAAACGGGAAAAACATCAGGAACATCATCAAGAGCAACAACATTAACAAAACCCAATAAAACCCAGAAATGTGAAATGAGAAGAGAACAAATCAGAACAAATCTGGATGACGATGGCACAACTCCTCCCTACCTTCCACCCCTCCCTCCGCCCCTCTGGCGGCGGCACATCGCCCCTGGCTGCGGGTCTGCTCATCTTCCCTGTTCGTCTTTCCTAAACACTTCGATTGAGGTTCGAGTGAACTCGCACTAAAACATCCACTTTTCTGACCTGAATATGTAAATACAGAAACCCAAGTTCAAACTTCACATCAAACATAAACTGAATGGCAAAAATATTAGAGACGGACACATGTACGAAGCAAAAACCGGAATCTTAACTCACAGAGGAAAACAAGAAGAGAATGCATCGAAGACGGAGATCCAGGCACAAATAATAGATATCTCAAACAGAAACTCAAAAGGATGGCCTTCTCATCAAGTCAGCAGCAGCGATAGCCAGGTAAATCTCCAGACTGATTTCATGACTTGGTAGGGGAAGCGCATCACCCGACGGAGATCGTCTTCCATGTTCATCTTCCCTAAACTCTTTAAATCAGTGAGCGGAGATTGTCAGAATCGTCCGACGGAAATCGCCCTAGCCAGAACAAGATCGGTGGATTTACGAGCAGTGGAGGCGCGGGCGGCCGACGGCGAAGCAGAGGAGGCAACTCGCTGCTTATCGAGCGAGCGGCGCAGATCAGAAAATAGACGAAGAGAGGAAAAAAAACCCCAATTGTAAATTTCTGGGTTTCATGACTTTTTCTTAAGTGGCGGTGTAACGAGCAGTGGAGGCGCGGGCAGCCGGCGGCGAAGCAGAGGAGGCAACCCGTTGCTAATCGAGCAAGCGGCGCAGATCGGAAAATAGACGAAGAGGGGAAAAAAAACCCCAATTGTAAATTTCTGGGTTTCATGACTTTGCCTTCTTTTTCTTGGGCTTTTGTCTCTCTCTTTTTTTTTTTTTTTTTGCTTTTTTAAGTTTAAGGTTTAAATTTATCAGTTGAAAAAAATATAAGGATTAAAATTATTATTTTAAATTTATTTTAATATTAATTAATACTATATCAATATTTTTTATTTAATTTAATGGTAAAAATTGATAAAAATAACACAATTAAAGTGCATAATATGAGATAAAAAATTTTGATAAAACAACATTCATGTAGAATACTTATTTAAAACAAGAAGATAAGTTAAGAGACTACCGTAGGATTTACCTAATTTTTCCAAAATCATGGGACCTTGGATTCTAGGAGTGAGTGAAGAATCCAGCGGCCTTGGTTAGTGTTTTTTGTCTTTAAGTTTGGGTAGTTTTCTTTTAATGTTGTTTCTTGCTAAATAAGTTTAGGATTATTAATTACATGTGATTTTGTTTCCTTGTCGGAATTGATTTAGGTTTAGTTTTCTTTTCTGTTTATCAGGATTGTGTATGTCCTATAAATAGATATGTTGTGTTAGGGTTTTGAATATAAAACAAAAATCACTGTAATTAAGATGTAAGATATGAGAATTTAAAAAAAAAGGTGAGAGTTCCGAAAGTAGAGAGAAGTAAGACAAGACACATTTTGTGCTTATCATATTTTTTAATTGAGTGAAAGAAATAAATTAAGGTTGTCTGTAGTATGTAGAGGATTTATATGCAAGCATAAGCACTTAGGACATTCTTCTACTGTAATATCTATATTTTTTTTAATAAATTCTTTTATTTTGTGGATGTTGTTAAAAGTCGTGTCATGTTAAATTTACGTGTGTTTTAATAGAGATGACAATATGATGGATCAAATGCGGATACTTTCTATCCGTCATATGTGCCCGTATTTTTTTTTTACACCTGACTTCACGGATATCCACAAGTGAGTGAAAAATCTTACCCTCACCGATGACCCGCTAGGTAATTCAATAAAATCATAATATACATATAAAAAAATATTTTATAAGAAAAAGTAAAAAATATTTGTTATGTGTAGGTGTGTTGCATCTCATTATAATTAATAAATAAGAAATTCACACTGATGGATTTTGTGGCTGTGGGTAGGTAGGACAGATTTGCACGTGATGGATACCCCTGCCTATCACCCACCCATACTTGCCAGACAGGTGTAATTTACCGTCTATGTCCGCACCACTGCGGGCATTTTTACCTATTTACTCACACCGTTATAAGTATATATAAATGGGCCACGAATTTTGTCCTCCCAACTACCATCCCTATTATTCAATTTAGTTTGTTGTTCCACTATGCATGCGCATGATGGGTTGATTGATAATATTTTCTCTCGACATATATCAGGAACTACGGTATTCGATTATTTTATGGTTGCAACAGAAAGTGTTTCTTGGATATGGCTGGAGAACCCTTCATGAGCAACATGCAGGAAAAGGTTCCCATCATTGTCTTATTAGGCTTTTCACGAACTGTTTCGTGGGAGAAAACGTGAAGGGCTGCTGCTTTAAAATCAGAAGATGTGATAGCTACTAGCTAGCTATCCCTTCACACAAATGATGGTAGTCGATATATTGCCATATTGTTTCTAGAAATAAGATATGAGGCTGGGATTGTTTCTAGAATCGTAACATAAGATGTGAACCTTCCACTTGAAAGGCCAGCCAACTTGCAGGGTCGAACTTGTAGCACCAGATACTTTCACCGGCGCATAGTGGTAATCTCCAGAAACATGTCATCGTCTTCTCGAAGCTATTCCCTACGGTGTAGTAAATATTGATCTTGGTCTAAGGCAGCAACATGTATATATGTAGAATGAAACTTTGCGTCCAAGCCAAGAAATTAGGAGATGTTTCAAAATCTGCCTAAAAATGTAGTAGCAAAATATACAGATATGCTAGATCTGGTGACCTTTTTTCTACCTAGCATCAGGCATTGTCATTGTAAGGTGGTTAACGGTGTTATACTCGTCCTGCTTACTCGAGGATGAATCAGTTTCAAGGGTCTCCCTTCCCAGGCAAAACCCTGGTGTCTTAGGCTGCGGGGTTGATGCTGTCTCACTACTTAACATCAAAACCACAGTCGACATCTTTGGTCTGTCTTCTGCTCTTTCTTGCACGCACAAGAGGCCAACCTGTACGCATCTCATTATCTCCTGCTCAGAATATGAATCACCGGTTGCCGGATCCATCAGTTCCAGTCCTTTCCCTTCTCTCCACAGTCTCCAGGCCTGAATGATGAAATGTAATGAACTTGGTCAGCGTTAATGCGTTGGCTTACGAAACTTAACATTATGGTCAGGGACACAGGGGGGGTCATGTTGCTTACATGGCCAAGAAGGTTGAGTTCACTGTTTGAGTGATAAAATCCCCTGTTCCTCTTACCGCTCACAATCTCCAACACTAAAACCCCGAAGCTGAAAACATCAGATTTCACTGAGAAGAGTCCGTCCATGGCATATTCAGGGGACATGTAACCGCTGCATACCATTGGTAAGGTGTTAAAAGTGAGGAAATTTTGCTTAGCTTTCACGAAAAGTTAGGTTATCAAGGCTAAGGCACTTACTATGTTCCAACCACTTTCTTGGTATTTGCTTCTGTTTGATCACGTCCGAAGATTCTAGCCATGCCGAAATCTGAAATTTTCGGGATCATTTCCCCATCGAGCAGAATGTTACTAGCCTTAAGATCCCTGTGGATGATCCTGAACCTGGAATCCTGGTGAAGATAAAGAAGCCCTCGAGCAATGCCACAAATGATGCAGAACCTCCTTTCCCAGTTCAGTAGGTGGCGTCTCTCTTTATCTGGACAAATTTCATTCGTTCAAACCCTGTGAATTTCGAAACTAGAGAATTCAAAACAAAATAGAACAGGGAAATCAATGGAGGAACTTTACTGAATAAAACAGAATCAAGGCTTCGGTTTTCCATGTACTCATATACAAGCATCTTCTCATCCAGGTCAACGCAGCAGCCGAGAAGTCGGACAAGATTTATGTGCTGAAGTCTTGCTATCAATCGAAGCTCATTCTTGAATTCCTCGACACCTTGCCCCGAGTTCTTTGACAGCCTCTTCACTGCTATCTCCTGACCCTCAACCAGCCTTCCCTGTCATTTTTACCAGCTTCTCAATCCTCTATTCAGGCCTAGTAGAGTGAATCTGTGAGCCTGCAACAGAAACTTACCTTGTAGACACTACCAAAGCCGCCTTGTCCTAGCTTATTTTCATCGGAGAAATTGTGTGTAGCTGTTGCAATGGTCTCGAAATCGAACAATGGCAGGTCCAGTTCATCCTGTTTATTTTCACCCGAGTGCTCTCTCTTACTCGAGATAACAACCTCATCTAGTAACAAGTCTTGGCTCTTCTCCGGGGAACCTGTAGAATTCAGAATTAGTTAAAAAAGAACAGTGACAGAAAGATAACATGTTCTTGTAATTCATGTGCTTATTGATGAGTTTACCTTTGTGTTCACTCTTCACTTTCTTTCTTCTCGACAACTTCCTCTTCCAAATGAAGTATGACGCTAGTCCTAAAAGTAAAATTCCAACACCAATTGTAATGCCAATAATTAAGGCTCTTCTACTTCCACCATCTCCTGAAACAGTTAATCAGATGTCAGCAGTCATTTTCACTGTTAAAGTTTTTGTCTCTACATGTATTGGACCCGAGCCTGGAGTGAAGATCCGGATCTTTAATCATTAGTGGAAGCATGAAAATTAACCCAATCCATGACAAATGAAGGCGTAACGACCGCTGAGAACAGGACAAGAATGTAAGCAGTTAGTTTGTTGGCCCTTCACTGGGTGTCCCCTAGTTTCTACCATTTGGTCCTAGTCGGTCACCTAGCTGAAGGGATGACTACTTGACCAGTTAGCCTCAAGGGAGTTAACAAGAGTTCAAAATAGATGGTCCCAGCTTGAACTCATGTTTGAAGAATTATATACCAGAGCGAGTTGGTTTAGCATTTTTCTAATTGTTAATCAACTCTGTATTTGAAAAATGACGTAGGGACAAACACAGACTAGTAACTTTGCGATTAGGGGAGCTTGGAAGTCTTCCTTGTGGGCCTAATGTACACTACTGGCCTTCAGTGAAAAATCCCACCTTTTGGACATCAATTTTGTCCTGAAATTGTGCAAACATGATTACACATTTTGACTGCTCGAGTTTAACAAATTTTCATTACAATGGATCTTCCCTTTCCATTAAGGTAGATACTAATTTTAAAAGGTTATAATTCCATCCTAGAGGCGTAATGGCCAGAGGGATATAGTGGAGATTAAAGTTTTAAACCTCTATCTCCTCCTTGTTTCATATAATTTCCTAATGATGATTTGGGTGTTTTTTATGTCTTGAAAAAACAGACAGTTTCTCATTCGTTCCCTTTATATATAAACACATTTCTAACCCTATACTTTATATAGATACTTATAATACCAACTTTATCGGCATGAAGATTTTTTTATAGAGGTACTGAGAAGCTGATTTTGATTTTCCAATACACAGGGATTATTAGATTAAGTCGGCTCCTAGTCTCTCTTTAGAAAAACAACAAAAGAGAAGAAAAATTGTCGGCATGTGGGAGCATGTGATTAATTGAGAAAGCATAAGCATTTGCAAGGATGGACCTACATAACATAATAATTTCCACCGATTCCGATTAGCCTTTGAATCTTTGATTATGGGGGATTGAAAATGAAAAGGACCGGCCGAATAAACGGTCCAGCTCCACCCAGCTTCGGCCTAGCTAGGGCTAAACGGTTCATCTATCAACTCATACCAATCCCATCCATCTTTCGCATTGAAATAAATTTTGTGGACATATCAGCCCTTATAAGTTTTTATTGGGTCCAGGGTCCTTAATCACTGAAAGCATTCACGACTGTTTCACACATAAATATATAACTTTTAGTATATTTATAGATTTCACGTTTATAAAAGTTTTTATAGATGGAACATCACTTAATATTAGTCCTACTCATATTCATGCTTTTGTAATTTATGTGACAATGACATCATTATTTAGAGTTTTTTGAATTTTAATACATCCCTACTTTATGTGTCCTATGAACCTTTTTTAAACTTCAAAGATGCCCATTCCCTTTCACCTAAAAACAAAAGGTGATGAAGTCCCATTCCCTTCCAAACCCAAATTTATTTCCCCAACTACCCCCAATCGTCATGTCATCCATTCTTATTGTACAAGCAAATAAACATAAACAAAAGCAAACAGTTCCAAACACAAAAAGATCAAAACACATGGGAAAGCAAAAGTCTCGTACCTAGATCGGAAGCCGCCAATCTGACATAAAGATCCTGGCCGCCGGCTGCATAGACCCTCAAATCGATAAGCTCCCCCACCCACATGACGCACCCGGTCCCACCATTCCTGATGTCCGCATTCGCATACGCCGTGCACGAGCAGTTCCGCAGGCACACCGCCTCGCACTCCTTCAAGCTCAACCCCCTCTCCACCACCGCCGTCGTGCTCTCCGGCAGCTTCATGTTCGACATCCTTACAAACCCGTCGTTGCCACACCCCAACACCGTCCTCCTCACGCACCCGTCTGACCCATCTCTCAGATTCCACGCTGCCAAGTTCTTGGGCGCAAACCCTCTCGGGCACCTGGGCCACCAAGCATGCATTGATTAGTAACCGCTGTTAAAACTAAGGTCCTGAGATCGAATCAGGACTTTAAATTAATAGAGAAAACGTGTAGATACTGATAAAAAAAATGTTGTTGCCGGACGAAACCTTACTGGCAGACAGGAGATGCGTTATTGTCGCAGATGCCGTAGGGGCCGCACTCACCATAGTTGTCGCATTGGTCCTTTGGGGCGTACCAGAAGACGTTCCATTGCTGGGCGTCTGGAATCCAGGTCAGTCTCTGGAGAAACCCAGATGGGTTCACCACCAATCTGGACAAGATGCTCTTGCTCGAGATAATGAATTGGTAGTACACTTGGTCTTGATTGGTCACAAACTTGAAACTTATATAATCTAGAGGCTTCATTTCTGGTACGCCGCTGAATCGGACCCCGTTCCAAGGCCCGCTTCTGTAGCGCCGACTCTGTTTATCCCAGAGAAAAACTTCTGGGAATCCATGGAAGTCGACCTTGAAAGAGTAAGCTCCCGTTGAAGGGTCATCGACGGTGTTCCACGATGTTATGTAGCGGTCGAATCCGGCACCCATATCCCAGCCCAGCTTCATCTCCGGCAACAGAGTATCTGTCGGAAAATCAAAACTTTGCCAGAGATAGCTGTCAGCGTTGCTTGATTCTTTCAGAACCAAATTTCCGGAGTCCAAAAGCTGCGCGACTGTGTTCGAACTGTTAACAACCTGTGTTATGTTGGTTGTCCAGACCAGATTCTGGGATTGGTCGAGAAGAACAATGTTCAGGCCATCGAGCTTGAAGATCGTTGAGGAATTGGAAAGCGGGCTGTCTCTGTTAAGGACCCAGACGACGGTCCGAACAGGAAGGTCCTTGTACCAGATACCGACGAACCAGTTGCCGGAGTTACCAGGGGAGAAGAAGCCCAACTCGAAGACTTGTCCCGGGGAGACGAGGGTTTGGCCATTGGTGAGAGATTGCGTGCGGGTTAAGGTATCTGTGGAGGCAGAGAAGTTGGGGAAGAATGTTATTGTTAAGAAGAGGAGCAAGATGCTGTTAGGGAAAAAGTTGTGACTTTTCTTCATGTTTTGGGTGCAGTTCTGTTTTAGGTGGACTTGTTTTTGTTTAAAGCGGGGAGCTTTTGGGTTGTTGGTTGTGAACACATCTGGTGTTGCTTGATAGGAGAAGAAGTTGACTCGGGATTGTGTTTATTTGGGCTTTTGTTTGTTTTGCTCGAGTTTTTGCCCAATTCATTCTTTCCTTTCTCGTTCGGCCTTTTCTTCCGTTCTTTTTGTTTTTTGGTTGGGTGGGAAGGCCTTCGTCCAAACATAATTTGAATGTGAGGAAGGTGTTCAAATTTCTAAACCAGGGAGAAAACCCCTGGTTTCTACTGTGGAATTTTTTTGGCGGAATTCTGTAGACTATATAGGATTGGAAATTTGTAATTAAAAAATAAGGTATTAACAGGTAAGCAGGGAAGATGACCTACTCTGTTCTCTCGGTCCATTCAGCCGCAGATAGCTCGTACTTAACTTTTTTTCATTGTTAAAACAGGTCTTTTTTATCTGTTTTTTTTTTCGCCTTTTTTGTCCACAGAGTAAATTATTTACAAAATCAAACAGGTCACTAAACCGTCCTGTGGGGAAAATATTTTTATAATTTAATATTAGGTCAATATTAGAGTTCTAAATAATTTATTAATAATAAAGATTTAGAGCCAATTCATTTTAACTTAAGTCAATTGAATTATTTTTACTTTTTTATTTTTTTACCTGAAACCAATTCATTTAAAAGCAAATAATATGTAGATACAATAATATATTTGAAAATAAATTTTCACTATGTTATCAAGTTTTTCTAAAATTTTCTTTTTTAATGCCTTAAACTAAAAAAATTCATTAAAATTTAGTAAGATTAGAAAAAATATATTTTCAATGAATTATTATAGCTATCTAATATTTAAAATTAGTTCTGAGTGAAAAAGACATGAAAATAAAAATAAATTATTTTAAAATTAATAGACTTAAGTTAAAACGAATTTGGTGTTAATTTTTCAACTTCCTTTAACTGTTATGTGAAATGAGGTTAAAAGTGGGCTCATCTCTCTCTAACATGTATTTTGATCTTGATTCAACACATATATTTAACGAATGTAGGCATTAGCTGTATGTTAAAATTTACAATTGCTATTTGCCCGATCAAAAAATTGTCAAGTAAGCTTTTGTACTTTGAACAAATCTGACAGGATTAAGATATTTTCATATGAAATTGATGCATTGGATATAAAAATAGGGTAAGTGTCATTTATGGTCTCTAACTTTTTCATGTCATCCTAAACGAGTCCCTAACCTTTATTCTGTCATCTTAAAGTCTCTAATCTTCATATTTTTGTTCAATCGTGGTCCTTCCATTATTTTGATGGTTAACTTTGACAGAATTTCTATGAAAAATGATAACATTTATCCTACATTTTCTTATTCCTACTCAAATTACCCTAATTCTAATAAATTTGCCACTACAACCATCATATCCCCCTCTCTCCCTCTCTCACATTCTTCGGCTGCCACGATCCCAGCCCATTAACCTAAAATTTACATCCTTGTATCCTCATCCCCATTTATTACCCAAAGTCGGCCAATTTACCACTACATTTGTCTAGGTTCACTCCAGATCAATCTAGATCAAACATATACAAAGAATTATTGAAGTTCAAATTTAAAATACAAATCTCTTTTCATAAACCTGAACCCATTAATCCAGTTCCATCCGGTCATTGAATTAAATGATAGGAACGACAAAAAATGTAGTGGTAAATTAGAAAAAATATTTTTCAGATATCTTAAATGCACTTGTGATTTTTTTCTTTTTTACAAAAGCATATATGTTTTATGATTTATTTTTCATTTTTTACGCTGGATAATAAAAAAAATGGAAATTAATTTCAATCGGATGGAACCTTAATTAACCCATAATTTCAAATTAACATCTGACTAGAGCTTCAACATAACCCTGAAACGGAAACTATCTCTATGGAACAAATTTAGCATAAAAAATTCTCAAATTAGCCCTAATTATGAAATTGAACAGCAGAAATAAATCCATTACGAAAAACTGAATCAATCCCATATATATCATTTATTTCCCAAACTTGTCGAAATTCTAAAAATGCCAAGGAAAAATCCACCATGCACACGAACAGATTCCAAAATTTATGTCAGAAACATAGAAACCATTATAAATATTATGGACAAGATTCAACTTTATTTACCAACAAGTCATCCTAAAAATGGTGATCCAGACCATAACAAACATTCTCTACCTCCTAATACTTTCCTAACTCCAACATTCTACTTCAAACCAGTCTTAATTTTAGTATCAAACTCATCCCAAGTTACTCTCTACACTTCCCTTTCTTCTCGCTCAATCTCACCCATCATGAACGTCTCGACCGGATGATCAAATCCTCTATGGACCAAGCTCGAAACTCCAACTCCTTGGGCTCTGAAATGATCCATCTGTCGGTGTCACGAGAGTAATTTTACTTCGCAGTTGAAGTGAAACTGGGCAAGGATCCTACCGTCGTTGTGCTGTACATGGACACCAGCGGTGGGCTAACCTGAACACAGTGTGAGCCCTGCATCAATTGCTTTTAGCAGAAGATCCCCAAATACTCACAGGATGCTTCTTCTACCTACTGGCCTCTTCCCTACAGCCACCCTCTTTGCTAGGGCCCTGACCGCCGCTACAATTGTATCAACAACGCTTGTCACTATAACATTGGCTACATTGATTGTCCAAGAACCGAAGGTATTGCTTCTCTGGAGACCTTCTTCCTCCAAATCAACCGTTCGACGACTCTGGTGGTCAACGATGTCACCTTCTTCTCTGGAGACCTTCTTCCTCCAAATCATAAGTGCAAGTAAGATATCTAGATTGATCTTGAGCGAACTTGGACAAATGTAGTGGTAAATTGGCCTACTTCGGGTAATAAATAGGAATGAGGATACAGGGATGTGATTTCAGGTAAATGGACTGAGATCGTGACAGCCGGAGATTGTGAGAGAGGGAGAGAAGGGGAGATGATGGTTGTAGTAGCAAATTTATTAGTGTGAGGATAATTTGACTAGGAATAAGAAAATATAGGACCAATGTTATCATTTTTCATAAAAATTATGTCAAAGTTAACCCTGAAAATGACGGAATGATCACGATTGGACAAAAATATGGAGGTTAGGGACTTTAAGACAATAGAATAAAGGCTAGGGACTTGTTTAGGATGACGTGAAAAGATTAGGGACCATAAATAAAATTTATCCTACAAAAATATGAAAAAGTATAATGTAATAAATGATAGATGTCATGACAAATGTAAATTGTCCATGACTGTAAGTTACACATAGTCTCATAGTTACAGTGAATTTAAATCCAATTGCAATGTCTGTCACCCGTCACATAAATATCATCACAAGTATTATCTTTTAGCATGACAACGGGAAAGGAAAAAAAATCAGAAAATTCAAGAAGAATCTAATCACAGAAACTCTGACGTTAACATGTTACTCAGTTCATAGAAAGACTAAAAAATATTTGTGGTCCGCTCTCGTTTTGTTTTGTTTTTCTTTTTTCTTATTTCTATTTTAGCTGCAAACTTTGTCAAAGACAAGCTCTAAGTTTTCCCACTATTTAAAATATTAATTACCAACATAATGTTGTTTTTATTTCAACTTTTTGGATTATATTACGTATATTTTGATAATATTGACTTGGTCAATAGTTAGTTATCCATTCACTTTCCAACCCCATATGGATATATTATCAAAGTAGAGAAGGATACGTAAAACGGGGACGAGTTCATCATCACTTGTATTTGTTTTCAGTTTCGGAGACAAAAATTTCTATCCAGAAAGCAACATCAACACTTTATTTTTCATTCTCCCGCAGCCGTAGGTCGTCTGGTAACTGACGCTAAGAATCTTCGGCACCCATTATCGGGTTTAATTTAAGCAATGACAGACAAACCTCCTTATCTCTTAAATACACTATAAACCCACTTACAAATACTTTTGAGCATAAAAAACTCCTATTATGATGGACGGTTATTATAACAGTTGCGTCATTGACCGTCCGTCACCTTCGAGTTAGAATGATGGGCTTTCAAAGTTCAGAAGAGGCTGCATCCACCATGGCAGAGCGAATACAAGCCTAGCCCAGTAAGGGAATTGCCTTAGCGTAAAAATGAGCTGAGTCGAATCCTAGTACTCCAGGCTCAAAGCTCAATTTATTAAGGGTTGGTTTGACTTGAGCTCAAACTTGAGTTTTATGAGCTCAGGGAATGGAACTTGAAGTTCAACTTGAAATGACTTAAACTTAGGTTGGTGGTTCGATAAACTCAACTCGATTTAAGGTTTGAGGTCAACTTAAAGATTATCTTAGAATTTTTAGAGTAAAGTTATTTTTTTTTATAGTTATATTATAATATTATATTATTTTTTTATCTTAGGCTCGATAAAAATTTGAGTCGAACATTATCAGATTCAAAGCTTAACTCGTTAAGTATTTAAATCTTGGATGTAGCTCGAGTTCAAAGTAAAATGGCTTAATAAGAAGCTTAGCTCATTTCTGGTAGTAATATATGGAGAAATATTTGCTTCCATGCTTTTCAGTATTGGTTTTGTGCAGTATCATTCGTATTATTCAAAATGTCTAACAAGTATGATGGCTTCAAGTTTGAAACTTTCCAGTGTTACAAAAAGATACTCCCTCCGTTCCATAAATTTTGATACATTTGACTTTTTGTTGTATTTTGACTCAATTTTATTCATATTATTGTTCGTTAAAAAAAATAAAAAAAAATAGATTTAGAAACTACATATCTTGAATTATCATTCATATACAAAGATTTTGTATTTATATATTAAAATGTTGAAAATAAAAAATCATAGATTAATTGCAAAAAACAAATTGAGCAAAACTTTTGGGACGGAGGGAGTAAAATTTAGTTGGCCAGATGAGAAGTCAACAACTTGACCATATGACTGAGGAAAGGATCAAGGAGTTAAAATTGCATTAGTTGAGAGTTGAATTATTGTCTAGGAAAGCAGGTGAACTCGTTTCAAACGAGAAACATTTGTACTTCTCAAAGATGTGGTCATGTACACAATATCTTTCTGCAAAGAAAGGTGATAGGGAAAAGAGAATGTTCATCTTCCGGCCACCATTGTAACTGTCAAATGATTGGCAGACTCTGTACAGATTTCAGCATCTGTAGGCGCTCTCATGGAAGTAAAAGTCGGTTGTCTAGGAATTGGAAGTGTCGGGTTTTCGCTTTCGAGCATTAACAGCACAGAGTTGACACTGGGCCTATACGCTGCAGAATCCTGCACGCACAGCATGCCTATGTGTATGCATTTCAACACTTCATTAGGAGAACATGTGTCCTGGATCAGAGGATCAACCAGCTCCATCGCTTTATCTTCACTCCAAAGGTGCCATGCCTGCAAAATTTTGCAAGTCTCTGGTTCAGTTTCGTTGGTTTAGCTACTCCTAAATAAAATTTTCCGTTTTTGATCAAAAACAAAGAAAGATCATGTTTCGACTTACATAAGAAATGAGGCTACAGTGGTCAGATGAACGAAAACTTGTGTTTCTCCGGCCTGAAACAATCTCTAGCAACAGTACTCCAAAACTGTACACATCAGATTTAACTGAAAATAAACCTTCCATTGCATATTCCGGGGACATGTAGCCACTGCATATTTTTTCAAGACAAATCAAACGATAATTAGGCTTTCAATTATTGAGATGAAGGGAGTAAACCTTTGTACACAATGTATCAGAAAGATATTGAGCTTACTATGTCCCAACAACCCTAACCGTGTTTCCTTCATTTTGGTTGCCCCCAAACATTCTTGCCATGCCAAAATCTGAAATCTTTGGGTTCATTCCTTCATCCAACAAAATGTTGCTTGCCTTTAGGTCTCGATGGATTATTCTGAGCCTTGAATCTCTATGGAGGTAAAGGAGTCCTCTTGCAATGCCTTCGATAATTGTGAAACGGTTCCTCCAGTGTAGCTGTGCACGCTTTGTTTCATCTGCCATAAATAAATTGCCAAGTTTAAACTACTGGAGAAACAGACCAGCAGCCACACTGGCTCAAATTCGAAAAATTGATACTCCAGAAGAAACGTACCAAAAAGAAAACAATCCAAGCTTTTATTTGGCATGTACTCGTAGAGCAGCATTTTTTCTTCCCCTTGAATACAGCAACCCAACAGACGGACAAGGTTTCTGTGCTGAAGTTTTGCGATCAGGATTATTTCATTTTTAAACTCATCTAGTCCTTGACTGGACTTTCCTGAGAGCCTCTTCACAGCAATTTTCTGACCATCTGCAAGTTCTCCCTGTCAATAACAGTGACATAGCTGCTAATTATTTTCATCAGATTATAAATACATAGGGCTTGATTTCTTCAGTGTTGAAATTTACCTTGTACACAATACCAAATCCCCCTTTCCCAAGCATGTTTGCTTCAGAGAAGTTGTTTGTAGCAGCTGCAACATTGAAGAAATTAAACAATGGTAACTCAGGTCCATCCATTTTTTTCCCATCCACAATAAATTCAGTTGATCTTGAAAGGTCGGCTGATAATTCCTCGCTCTTGCTTGCTTCAGAAGTTTGCATTTCAGTATTGTTGACCCAGCGAGTTGATGACCTTTTCAGTAAAACTGCATAGTGCGCACAGAAAATGAGGAAAGGAAATGTACTTGAGTTATTAGTGCATAAATAAGGGGTTTTTTTTTCTTTTAATTCTTTGATCACTTCAGAAATGAACCGAGAAAGGATGAAATCACCTTTCTGTTTTATCTTGAATCTCCATAGTAGCCACACGGATATACCCAGAAGGATAGTGCTCACAAGAACAATTATGAGTACCACAAAAATGGCTATTTTGTCCCTTCCACCTGTATTGATACAAGAAAACAAAGTAACATGGAAAAGTTAATTTAGCTCATCTCAGTTGGTTATCAATTTGATCAGTGAACTGCAACGGTTTCCTAAAGAATGCAGCAACGACACAGAAACAGCACAATGATCTGAAACCATAGCACATACAAGGATGATGTTCATTTCGGCATTTGGTAACGGTAAATGATGATCTTAAAAGTTCAAAAAAAAAAAAAGTGAAGGAAAAGTTTAGGTTTGCAAAGCGTTGAATATAACAAAGGATGGGAGGGAAGTTTACCTTACCTGATTCAGAATGCGCAACACGGAGGAACAGCAAAGAACCAGCTTCATCAAACTGGTTAATATCAACCAAATCTCCAGTCCATAGCATGCATCCAATCCCAATGATATTAGCATATGCGTTACATGAACAGTTTTGCAGACATTTCGTTCTGCAGGCGTCAGGGCTCTGCAATGAGAACACTTCTGCAAAATCCGGCAATTTCATGGACTTCAGCATTTTGAATTCATCTTGTTCACTATTGCCTATCGCTTCAGTAGAATTCATCTGGCACTGCAGTTTCTCCCTCCTGTCACACCCACCCGACCAGTCACCACTGCTCCACTGATAAGGAAATTTTGGTTCAAACCCATCTAGACATTTGCATGTGGGAGAACTTAATTCATTGCAGACACCGAAATTACCACAATGATTATACATACCACACTTGTTGGTGGGCTGTGATTGCGTCACACTCCATTTCTTGTTGTCCTCCTCCCATCTTAACTGCTCTTCTGTTCCATTCCAACTGATCTGAAACCTCAATAAATCTGAAGGGTCCGATGCAGAATAAGTAAAATACATGCTCCCATCAGCTTCCCGCTGTGAAAGCTTGAAACCATACAAATAACTAGACCTATATATCATGCTCGGGACACCGGTAAATACAGAATTATCCCACTGTCCACTCCTCCAGATTCTTTTCCGTTGATCCCATATCACTATCTGGGGACCCCCAAAAGGATCAATTCCCATGGTGAAGTTCCCCGGTGAAGGATCATTTGGGGATTTCCATGAAGTGAAAGCAAAGTTTTCCCCTATTTGGGTGTTTACCCTAACCCTCATTCCTGGAAGGAATGTATCAGTTGGATAATTGAAGCTCTGCCAGTAAGCAAGACCGGTGTCACCAATACTTTCGTTGCTCGACAGAACCAAGTTCCCAGAATCCAACAGGATTGCTGCTGTGTTATTTGACAAAACTGAAACATTAGAGGACCAAACAGAAGTCCCATTTCCATCTAAAACCTCCAAATTGCCATCACTTCCTATCCTGAAAACCCCATTTCTGTCAGATACTGGGTTTTCTCTATTGGCCACCCAAACAATTGCTTTTACCTCTATCTTGTAATACCAAATACCAACATATCTGAAACTAGAATTTTCTGGGTTGAAGAATCCCAGTTCAAAGTTATTTTCCACAGATATCAAACTCTCACCATCTCTTAAGGATTGACCTCGCGTGATCGTGTTAACTGCGTCCGAAAAATAAGCTAGAGAATGCATGAGGATAAAAATCGAGAAAAGAAGATCAGCAACTGGGTTTTTGCACTTACAGGCCATTTCACAACATCTGATCAGAAACACAAAGTAAAATAGCTAGAACACGTAACAAGTTTCAAGATTTGCGAAAAAAGGTGGTACCTTGTCCCTAAGGAGAATGGAGCAATTTAGCTATAGGTGACCAAACAGAATAAAAAAACCTCGAGTCTGTCTCTCTGTTTTTAGTTGTTGGAGGTTGAAACCAGTATGCGGCTTTTGATTTTGACATTTCAGCCGAAGTTTTGACCAAAGAAAGAGGTAGGAGTAACAGCCTTTGAAGTCCACAGACTTTAACTTTTGTCTTCTTGGGTACCAACCTAAAAAAATACGTTAATTTGGTCACCAGCCTTTTTGGACCCTCCCACTGTTGTACTTATTTTAGGGTTTCAATCATAATAATAAAAAATTTCATGTCAACACTAATTTGGCTTACATCCAATCATTATTATGCCACATAATTTTAAGAAAAACATGTGTAAAAGATGAATTTAGCTGCAATTAGTAAAGATGTAAAAAAATACTCTTCCTAGCCCTACCCTACCCGAACTTAGCTACCCAAACTTGAAGTTGACTCTACTTGAAAAGTCATGGTGAGAGTATGAGTTTAATTTATCCTACTCGACTCTATCCTTACCCCTTTTAAATTAGTATATTTATATTCAAAATATGATTTTATTTCAAAAATAAAATAAAATTTAATATAAATTATCTTATGTTACTTTAGTTTATGATTTTTTAAGTATTAATTAATTGTGAATATATAAATTTTTTTGAAAATATATGTAAACATATAAAATAAAATAAAAAAAGAAGTCTAAGAAAGCCAAACATATGCCATAAAATGGGTTGGTGGGTTATACCAGTTTACCATACCTGAACACGATTACTTGAGGAGAGAGTTTAAGATTAGCTATACTCGGCCCAAACTTGACTCGTCGACATCCCTATCAATGATTACCCACATCAATTACAATCATCAATTTATATTGTTGCGAGAACCACATGTTGATGGTTTTTCCTATTTGCTTTTTCCTTTCATTTTTCCTATGCAAACCTATGTTCCACTAAAATTATTGAACATAACTAAGTGATGGAAATACAAAGTTCTTTTCATTCAAAGATGAAAGAAAGGCATGCTAAGGCCAGTATAACTTGCTTATATACTCAAGACGACCGAAGACTCATCAACCAAAAGGAGAGCCAAGATGAGTTGATTACTTATTTTTTTTCAATATTCTTGGAATCTCCAATTTTGACTTTACTAGCTGTTAATGATAATATTCTTATGAATGGTCCTAGGGTAACAAGATCTCACTGCTTGGGTCTCGAGAAAAAGGTGACTAGAAAAAATGTGGAGTTTGCAGTTCAAGGAATTGGTGCTAATAAAGCAACAAGGCCTGATGGATTTATTGCTATCTTCTTTCATCATTATTGGGAGATTGCAAGCAATGGAATTACAACTGCTATCTTATATTTCTTTGCTTATGGTGAGATCTCTAATGCTTTAGCTGCCACAACTGTGCATCTAATTCCTAAATTTGCAAATGCATCATATGCTCAAGATTTTAGGGCTATTGCATGCTATTCTGTGTTATATAAGGTCATATCTAAAATTCTGGCCATTAGACTTCAATTAGTTTTACCTGATCTCATTCATAATAGTTAAGGGGCTTTTTTAAAAAGAAGATATATTATTGATAATGTGCTTATTTTTCATGAGTTGGTAAGGGGATACAGTAGGAAAGATATTCAATCTTGTATGTGCTTGAAAATTGACCTTAAAAGGCTTATGATATGCTTGAATGGAGTTGTTTTAAGCATCTTTTGTTTAAACTTCAGCTCCTTGCTAAGTAAGTGAATTGGATTATGCCCTATGTTGAATCTCCTCATTTTTCCTTAGTTTTGAATGGTTCCCTATATAGCTATTTTAAAGGTAAAAGTGGTTTAAGATATGGAGATCCCTTATCTCTTTTTTTATTTGTCTTAGCTATGAAATACTTGTCAAGAGCCATTGGGAAACTTTTTGATGAAAAGTGTATTGACTATTATCCTAAATGTAAAAAAATTAAACTTTTCCATTTATTGTTTGTGGATGATATTATGGTTTTTGCTAAAGGGAATACTCATTCAGCCCGAGTAATTAGATATTGTTTGAACATATTCTCTAAAACTACGGGTTTAAGCATTAATGAGGATAAGAGCAAATTTTGTTCTTTGGAGGTGTTGGAAGTGACATAGAACCTGAGATTTTGGCTAAATTGAGAATGTGAAAAGGGTCTTTCCTTTTAAATACTTGTTGGTGCCTCTGGTTGATCATAGGCTACAAGTCAGCCACTACAAGTCCTAGGAGGAAAAAATTCTATGTCATCTAAATAGTTAAGAATATAAATTTCTCTCATATGCTGGCCGATAGTTGATTCATGCTATAAGTTTTAGTATTCAGTCTTATTGGTCTGTCATGTTTCTTATCCCAAAATTTGTTTTGGACCGTATTAAGAAATGTTGTCGAGCTTTTTGTTGGACAAGAGCTATTTTAGGGAGGAAGTATCTAGTAACTTGGTCTAAGGTGTGTGTTCCCAAAAATCAAGGCAGTTTGGGCATTTATAGCTTGAGGGCTAGGAACATTGCAGTCCATAGGGAGAAGTTATGGCATCTTCTAGTTGATAAGAAGAGCTTATGGGTGAAATATATGCATGCTTATTTCATTAACGGTACTAATATATGACAGGTAAAAGCAGCTAATGACTCTTCCATATTTTGGAAGCATATTCTTAGAGTTAGACATCTTTTTATTGACATGATTCATGATCAAAATTAGGACTGTGTTAAGGGTGGCAAATTCTTGATAAAAGTGGCATATTTACTTATGATTGAGAACTATGATCATGTGAGATGGCATAAGATTCTCTAATGCACTATGAATGTGCCTAAGCATAACTTGAATGGCTGGTTTGCATTATTGGACCTTTTGTTTACTCTTGATAGAATCAGTAAGTGTACTAATATTTAGTCAGCTGTTTGCCCTTTATATTTTGAAGAAAAATGAAATGAAAGATCACTTTCTTTGAATATGACAATTCTAAAATGTTGTGGAGGGATATTATGTGTAAGTTAAAACTCAAGGATGCTCCTTATAAAGAGTTTCGATTTTGGGTTTGGCTGATCAGAACGGTTAAGCTAAAGGATATAGAGGCTCAGATGAGAAAAGCTTGTATGGTTGGTATACTTTAGGGTTTAGAATTCACAGACAATGAGCTCAACTTCCCAAAATTATCATTAATCTAGTTATTGATGGTGTTCAGACTAGGTTAGGAAATGATCTTGCTGATATATTTGGTTAGCCTATATATCATCTAATTTTGCTGTGCAGCAAATATGCTAGAAATTTTTATTTCTATGTTTTATTTTGAATCAAGCTTGACCATTTATTTGATGTAGGCTCCTAATCTTTGAATATAAATGTCGCCAGACTTTATTTGAGCAATGAAACGTGCACTTGCCAAGGTGTTTTGTTAAAAAAAAAAATTATTGAATATGCACCAAATCAATACTAACATGGCACATTGCATCAAGTCTAGCGGAATTGGTTAAGGAAAAAGATCCAAATGGGATGTTTTAGAAAAAGCGGGGACCAAAGTGATAAGATTTGAAGGTTAAGAACCAAAACATGAAACAGTATCAAAGACTGGTGATTCAACTGCATTTTGTTTAAACACGTGGAGAAGAAAAGACTATTTTTGGTGGGGAGGAACAGTGTGGCCACGTGCTGTAGATTAGTCCTCTTTATGTTCTAACCTCTAAACTGTCTCCTAGTATTAAACTAATTTCATTTCAGTACTTTCCTTTTCTCTCTTGATCGATCAGCACCTTCTCTCCAATTTCACCTTTTCAAGATGCTACTTCATTCGTTTCACAAAAACTAAACTTTTTACTATTTACAACAGTTAATTTATAATTCTATTTATTTTAAAATTCATTCTAAAAATATAAATATATTATACAAAAATGAAACTTTAAAAATTATACTCCCTTCGTCCCATATTGTTTGAAACAGTTAACTTTTTGTCATAGTTTGACTTAAATTTATTTATATTATTGGTTATTAGAAAAAAATTTTAAAAAATATATTTGAAAACTATAGGTTTTTATTTATTATTTATATAATTTTTTTTTTGTATTTATATACTTAAAATAAAAAATAAAAAATCACAAATTAATTACTAAAAAATGAGTGTTTCAAAAAATATGGGATAGAGGGAGTAGTTTCTAAATATCATTTTTAAGAATTTTTTTTAATACATATTAATAGAAATATATTTAAGTCAATTTTCAGTTAAAAAAGGTAAAACGGTTAATTAATATGTCACAAACGGAGTATTATTTTTTCTCACTTGGCTTTGCTGAGCTGAAATGATACAGCTACACGTACAAAAGATTGTACAACACGTTTGCTTGTTAAATAATAGGGAGAAGGGACAAAAATGCCATTAATATTAGGTCGATGGAACAATTTTGCCGCCAGTATTCTTTTACCCCTCTCCCTAAGTAATATGACAAGTAGTTTGTGAACAGTATAAATTTAAGTGGATAGAGTGCCAATGCCTAGAAACCAAGGACTAGTATTGCAATTTGGTGAGGCCAAAAGACTCTTCTGCTTCACATGGCTTTGAGTCTTTGACAACGCGTTGAACTTGATGAAGCTTCTACCCCTGCCTCGTCGGAGCATCTGACCAAAAAACCCAAGGCTTGGAAATCACCCAAATATGAATAAATGGTCATCATAAACTCGTGAGTTAGAATTTTCCGCTTGTATTGCAATCTACTCCCATCATTTCCAAAATTTTCACCTCCGTAATGAGCCGAAAACTTTGTCATGTCCAGCAACATTCACATTCTGATTCATACATACATGGAAGCTACGCAACATATTGAACAAGCAACCCACCAACTTTTTACCAACTAATTTCATGGAGATTGGCTATAGATACAACGTATTTAAGTAGAACACACATACATATACACATACATATTTGAGGTCTGATTAAACTAGAGTTAGAGATGAAGAATAAATTGAGACTATTGATGAGATGTTCTCTGAGATTCAAAGGGCCCTTTCTAGTTTGAGGGTTAGGAATTAAGAATTGGCTAAAATCAATAAAGTATCTTCTTCTTAATTTAAGTACAAAATTGTACACTTATTCCTTAAGTAAAATGGTCAAAGTTAGTCTCAGGGAAAAAAAATAAACAATGGAAGGCAGGCAAAGGACATCATAAATAGATGGCTTGGAATTGGATCTCACCCACGTAGGAATTGATTAGAAGTTGACAAACTTGTACTTTAATTTCCCCACGTGATCATTGTAGTTTCACATTATTTATTACACCTTTAAAGCTTGTTTTCCATACTTGCAAATCGCATTGCTTTTTATCTCGGGCAAGCGTAAGAACATAAAATAATTGAGCCAGATTAGATTAGAAGTTGATCAATCCAGATCAGGGAATGTCTCTCTCAAGTTACAGGCTCAAAATAGCAGCACCAGAGCATGTCACACAATATAGGTAACTATATTATTTCCATTATAGCTTCTTGCACAAGAAATACATGTTACTTTGGTTCTGAAGTTTCTTCCCCAAAGTAAAGAAACCACAGTCGACATGGACCAGTTACAGAAGCAGTAGAGTACTTACATAATCCAACAGTTCTTTGTCTGATAACAAAAGAATCAATGGTAGGCAAATGACATTATATTTCTAGTTCCAGCGGTGCCAGCAAGCAGCAACTATACAGTACTCGTCAATTACCGGCCTTCAACAATTGTCACACTTAAGTTATTTACAGAACATTTCTTCCTGTGATCAAGACTTGTGGTGGCCGTTTCGGTTGCAACTGGCCTCTGAGTAAATGCAGGTTGCTTTGGAGATGGGAGATCCATGATCTCGCTGCTAAGCATTGAACAAACAGTAGACATGAGAGGCCTTTCTTTTGCTTGTTCTTGCACACACAACAATCCTACGTGTATGCATCTCAACACTTCAATATGATAGCAAGGGTCAGAGATTAATTTATCCATTAAAGCTGAAAAGTTCTCTTCATTCCACAGCTTCCACACCTGAAAATTAGCATGAATCAATTAGAAAATTCATGTGGGCTGCTCAGGCAACTATCCATTGAATCCTGATTCTTACAAATCCTAAAAGGGTCATTGACTCTTCATAGTTGTAGAAACCAGTGCTCCTCTTTCCTGTGATGATCTCTAGTAACAGAACACCAAAGCTAAACACATCAGATTTCTCTGAGAACTCTCCTGCCAATGCATACTCCGGGGGCATGTAGCCACTGAATTTTAACATCAAAAGGAACAGATACCATGTCAAAGTTTGAGCCAGAATAGTTTGCAACGACTTGTGTAGGCCAAGAAAAAAGGAGATAGTTAAGTGTAAAATTTACTATGTTCCCACAACCCTACGGGTCTTGGCATGATCTTCATTTCCTCCAAAAATCCTGGCCATTCCAAAATCTGAAATCTTTGGATTCAGCTCTTCATCCAACAAGATATTACTTGCCTTCAAATCTCTGTGTATAATTTTGAGCCTCGAATCTCTGTGAAGATAAAGCAGACCTCGACTAATTCCTTCAATGATCTTAAAGCGTGTTTTCCAATCTATAAGTTGTTGCTTTTTAGGACCTGTACTGGCCCATTTAGTTAGTAAATGTACCCTTGTACAGATAAAGAAGTTCAACAATCAGTTTGACATATCTCTTGTACCATATAAAGTGGTTGAATGTGACAAAGATTTGGGAAGAGAACTCACTAACCAAACAGATATGAGTCCAAGCTGTTGTTTGGCATATACTCATAGATAAATAATTTCTCTCCTTTCTCAACACAACAGCCAGGAGTCGAACAAGATTTCGATGCTGGAGTTTGGAAATCACCAGTACTTCATTCAGGAATTCATCCAGCCCTTGTCTGGAAGCTATTGATAATCTTTTCACTGCTATTTTCTGCCCATCCTGCAGTATTCCCTGCAAGGAAAGACACTTCAGACAGTACCATTATGATAGATTTTTCTCCCCCTGAAAACCATTAGATACCTTATATACTGGACCAAAACCACCCTCTCCCAGTTTATTTTCAAGGTGAAAACTGTTCGTTGCAATTGCTAGGTCATGAATTCTAAACAATGGTAGCTCTTGGAGTCTCAGTTGGTCCATCTTCTCATCATCACTATTGCAACTCCAAAAGCTTGACTGATTTCTGGGTTCGTTAATAAATAGCATCCTTTTGATTCGTTTTCTGATTCCTGACACAAAAATTGTTAGAATCACTATTTTGCTGCTAAACATGAAAGGCACCTAAACAACAAATGAAGCCACCCAAAGAGAAAGGAAAACAGACAATACAGATTACAACGAAGAGCAGGAAGACCAATAGCATTACGTGAATACCAAAGGGCTAAAGGTCAACATTGCCACGGCCGCAACCAAACTCTTAAGAGCTGAGTAAATCTCAAGGCAGAACAGGAAGGTTGGCTCAGAAGATATCCCAAAAAATGTAATCCAGATGAAGGAACTAACAGAATCAAACTCCATAAACAACAGATAGGACGACAGGGAGCAATTATAGTCATTATCATTGTCATCACCTTCGAGTTGGGGTCAATGACAAGAAGTTCATAGTGTCAATTGTTTACCACTAATTCATGCAAAAGCAAAGTGGAAAAGCCTTCCATTGGAGATAAAATTTCGAAACAGTCATCATCATATATTCTCTCCACTTGTATGGAAAAATATCATAAAACTGATAAGTTGAAATAGCTGCTACAGTCATATCCCAATACAATATTAATATTGTGAAATTAACATGCACATCATGAAACATGACAACGGAGGAGCAATAATAGTACTTACCCCCATGTTTAGCTTTCCACTTCCATAAGAACAATGAAGAGACAGCAATAATGGTGATTCCTAGGGGCACAGCAGCTATGACAATCTTCCTTATGTCTCTCCTTTCATGTACAGAACCAGGGTAACGACTGGAACCCGTTTGTGTCCTCAAAGGCAAACCAAAAATGCAAGACAAAGCGCCATCACTCTCAGGTCCAAACTGGTTAACTATTCCGGCAGCATAAATAGTAATGAAGGCAAAACAATCAGTAGCACGAGTTTTGTTGCCATCAACACGCAGCAACTCAGCCTGAGCCTGGAGCCCAGCATTGACACAGGCGTCACAGGCAGAGAGATCTGTAAGGTCAGGCCTGCAGGGCAAGTTGGCACCGGGCCCACCGAGTTTGGCAACCCAGTCCTGGGTTGTCTGCATCTGGGGACACGTATTTGCGATCACAGCCAGCGCTGGGTCAAGACAGCGAGAGACAATATCAGTGGGGAGGGAAAGTGAAGTCAACTTGAGCTGGAAATCTTGGAGACAAGCAATGGAGGTGGGCAAATTCGGGAGCAGGAAGAGAGACGTGTCCTTAAGGCGTTGGGCAAGAGCTACGTAGAAGACAGAAAAGAGAACCATACAACAGGGGTCTCCTGTGGTGCCGTTTCGTGAGGGGGTGTGGTTGTGAGTCTTGTGACAGACAGAGGAGTTCCAAGGAATTCTGAGCACATAGTTGAAGTTCAAAGGACATGTTGCTGATGATGTTGAGGTAGACACAGGAGACAGAAGAAGAAGAGATAGACAAGACAGTGATCATTAGTGGTAGCAGTATGAGGGAATGATGGAGCTTCATTTCATTTGTCTGGTGGAGCTGCTAAATACCGGCAGCAAAGTTTGGATCTCGATTTTCTGGGTTTGGTTTTCGGGGTAGATACTGATAGAAATCGGGAAGCATGGGAGTTGCAGAGACTACAGAAAAGGAATTCTCAAATTGCCATGGAAATTGAATCAATTTTGGTCAAACGATCATCTTCCCTCTCTCCCTCTCCTGATATTCATCATCTTGTCTCTTGTGTTTCTCAATGCTAGAAATACACAAAGTTTTGCTTGTAAGATGAGCAGTGTTTATGTTCAAGAGCCTCGCGGTCAACGGTAGTCTCATGTATTTCAAAGGATTTTTAATGGGAAAAATAAAAAACGCCTTGTCATTTTGTGTTTCAGACCTATGATTCCAGCCATTGCCCCACTTTGCCTGATGATGGGTGGTAAAAATTGACCGATCTGGAAATTTGAATTGATTTATCTGAACTTAAATTCGACGTGACTCAATTTAATAATAAAAATCAATGATATGAACTTGGTTGCATCCAATTTGGCCTAAACCTAAACCTGAACCACGTTAAAGTAAAACTTGAAAATATCTAAATTTAAATTAGACCGAACCCAAAATGACTCAAATTTGTGACTAACCTGATGCAAACTCAAAAAAATCTGAGTCTAAATCCTAGAAGATCCGATCTTTAGGATTTATTGAATTAGCCCATGATGTTATGAGATGATCAGATTTTACCTTATAAAATTAGCAGATTTACCTTAAACTCTCAAGAGCTTATAGATTTGACAAAAGATTTTTAATTTTACTTAGAACTTTCTAAAAACATTCAATTTAAACCTCTTCCATTTCGCCTATATTGACCTCAAACGACTTCTAAGACTCTAAATTAGTACCTAAGCTAAATTAATTCTTATTTTAACATTAAATAATAATTTTAAATTCCTAAAAAATTATAATTCGTAGTGATAACATAATTTAAATGCATGTGATCCTATCAGCTTCTTAAGTTCTAAAATGACCGAATTTATAGTTTCATAAATCGAATTTGTCAAGTTTTGAATTAGATATTTTTATTAAAATAATTGTATATTAATATATTTGTATCCAGTTAAATTAAAATTTTTAGATTATTTTTTATGCATAGTAATTTTTAGTTATGAGGTACCTAAATTTTGAAAATTTGATTTTAGTCATTCATAAAAATTGTAACGTGGGTCTATAAACTTTTCAAATATTTGCATAAAAAATCAAATTATTTAATTTAAATTTTAGCAAAATCAAAATAAAAAATTAAATTAATCCAATTATTTCAATTTATACACTAATAACCTTGATTAGACCCGAATATCAACCTGAATATGACCTGAAACCCAAATAACCTGACCTGAAGTTACCTAAGATTGAAATTAAACTTACCCGAATTAAACCCAAACCCAAACAAGATTGACTCAAACACAACCATAACCCGAAATCTACTCAACCCAAAATCAACCTGAACTAAACGCAAATTGATGTTAACCTGACTAAATTTAAACTTGAATGACCTGACCCAAATTTAACCCGATCCATCCAATTGCCATAAAAAAAAAACTGATATTTCTTCCAGGGTAGATATACTATTGGCAGAAGATGTTATACTTCAAGTTCTAGCTGCGCTAGCAACTGAGTTGTCGCTTACAGGACTTCAATAATAGTCATGTTTAAATTATTTACATAGCATTTCTACCTGTGATCAGGACCTATGGTGGCCATTTATGCTGCAAGTGAGCTCCCACTAAAGGCAAGTTGCTTTGGAGCAGGACGATCCATAATTTCAGTATTAAGCAGTGAACAAACTGTGGAGATGGTTGCACTTTGTTAGAACTTTGGTAACACTTCAATTGTATGCACTTCATATTGTGTAGAAGCACTTCGTTAAAACCCCATGAACAATTTTCTTTTCTATAAATCTATTCCGGCTACCAAGTTTGACTTTTGCTACCAAGTCAACTCAAACGTTGCTGCTTACCAGCCTTTGACAGTCGTCACAGTTAGGTTATTTACATAACATTTCTTCCCATCATCAGAAGCTTGGGCGGCTGTTTGTGTGGCAACTAGCCTCTGAGCAAAAGCAGGTTACCCTGGAACAGAAAGATCTATGATCTCACTGCTAAGAATAGAACAAACTGTAGACATTGCAGACCTTTCTTTTTCATGTTCCTGTAGGCATAACAGTCCTACATGTATGCATCTCAAGACTTCACAATGATAACAAGGGTCAACAATAGCTTTATCAATCAAGTTCGAAATGCTGTCCTCATTCCACAGCCTTCATACCTGAAAATTGGCATAACTCCTCTAGAAAGTTTACGTGAGCTGCCCAATCCTATTATTGAATCTTCAATCTTACAAATCCTTGAAGGGTAATTGATTCTTCATCATCATAGAAGCTTGCGCTCCTCCTTCCTGTGATGATCTCTAGTAGCAAAACACCAAAACTAAAGACATCAAATTTATCTAAAAATTTTCCTGCCATTACATACTCTGAAGACATGTAACCACCGAATTCAACATAAAAAAAATTAGATACCATGTCAGAATTGTTTTAAACTAGTATAATCCAAAAAAGGAGATGTTGTTTGATTGTAAATCTTATTATGTTCCCATAACCCTACTGGTGTTTACGTGGTCTTCATTTCCACAAAAAATCCTAGCCATTCTGAAATCTGAGATCGTTGGATTCAACTTTTCATCCAACAAGATATTATTTGCCTTTAGATTTCTATGTATGGTTTTAAGCCTTGAATCTCTATAAAGGTCAAGTAGACCTCGACTAATTCCTTCAATAATGACCTGGAGAGTCTAGTGGATGAGTTCATTGAGCGGGTTGAGCGGGCGAAACCGTAGAAGAAATCTCGGAAATAGGTTTCACATAAACCCCAGCTTCTAGAAGTTATAACTTTTGCTACAATTGTCAGAATGACTATTATAATATGTCGTTTCAAAGGAAATATCCTGCTGTATATGTGTCTTCAAAGATTTTCTCTTTATGACACATTTTCTAGGTCAAAATTCCATCATTTTGAGGGGTATCCGGACCTCTAAAGTTTTTATTGATTTTCTTTCATAATTATTTTCAGTTTCCTTAATTATTTTGGTTTATGATTTCTTTGTAAGCTTATAAATGGGTCTTCTTTCATTATTATGAGACAGTCTATCAATAACATTGAAGTACTTCAGAGCTTTTGACTTTCTCTATAAGTGAATTCTCATTTTTCTTATAAATTAAGCGTGTTGCTTGATCAATCTTCGTTTCTAGCTGCGTCAAATAATCTTAAAGTGTGTCCTCCAATCAAGAAGTGCTTGCTTTTGTGGGAGTAGTAAAAATGGATTTGGTTAGTAAAGAAGCCATTGAGACAAAAAGATAGTTAGCCATAGAGCTCAAAACTTCTCTTATAGTGTTACATGATTGAATGAGACATAGGGTTTGGGAAGAGATCACACTAACCAAATATATATGAGTCCAAGCTGTTGTTTGGCATACACTCATAGACTAATATTTTCTCTTCTTTTCCAGCACAACAACCTAGAAGTTGGACAAGATTTCAATGCTGGAGTTTGACAATCACCAATACTTCATTCATGAATTCTTCCAACCCCTGTCCTGAAGCGCTTGACATTCTCTTCACCGTTATTTTTTGCCCATTATGTAGTATCCTTTGCAAGGAAAAAATAGTTCTGACTGCACAATTTGTACAATTTCTTATATGATAGATATTTTTAGCTACTGAAACAATTGGCTACCTTGTATACAAGAACAAAACCGCCCTCTCCTAATTTTTTTTGAAGGTGAAAACTATTGGTGGCAATTGCAAGGTCATGAATACTAAATAATGGTAGCTCTTAGAGGTTTACTTCATTGACCTTTTCATCACTATCATTTTCATTTGAAAACCTTTACTGGGTTTTCAGTAGATTAATTACAAGCACCCATTTTCCTTGTTTTCACTATAAAACAGATACAAAATCACGATTGAAAGTCCAGTTACGTTTTAGTGGCGATACTAGCTAGAAGCGATTGCTTTACTACTACAGATGATGATCAATTTTTTTCAAGTCGTAATTTTATTGCTACTGAATCTCAACTATAAAAAATGACTGAAACTTCAAGTCAAAAATCAGTCAAGCATATTGTGGGTTGTAACTAACTAGTATATTAGCAATAGCTATGGTCAGTTATTATAATAAAACATTTATTTTTCAAACAAAAGATAATATTTTTCAAACAGCAACAAGGCTGACAAGATCGGGCGGATAGTGGCAAGGTCAAGGAGGAGACTGAGGCAGACGATGGTGAGGCCAAGGAAGAGATTGAGTCGAATGGAGGTAAAGCCAAAGTGGAGGCTGAGGAGGCAGCAGCAAGGAACAACAAGCAAACCAAGGAGGCGATGGTGATGAGCCAAGAAGACAAGGTGGATAGGCGATAAGGCAACGAGGATGAGATAGGTGGATGATGAGGCAAATGATGAGGCGAAAGGGCAAGGCAGATGGCGAGGTGGATGGGTGGAGAAGAGAGTGAGACGAAAGTGAGATGAGAGCAAAATGGTTGAACTTCGACTAGGTAAAGAAGAAAAGAAGTAGAAAGGAAGTAGTTGGAGCTGAACTCCGACTGCAACCCAACTAAACCTCGACTCACAAAGTCAGTCGCAAAAGCCATGGATGCAGTTGCCCCATACATGAGTGTAGTTGAAATTTAGTTGCTATGTTCATCATTTTTCTAGTTTTTTTACTTTATATTTTCATAGACACACACACACACACACACACACACATATAATATGTAAGTGTGTACATACATGAATATAATTATATATATTAATAATTAATTAGACTCTAAACATGCAAACCTTAATTTAACCCTTAAACCGTAAAGTAAACCCTAAGACATAAAACCCTAAACCCTCTACGACCCTAAAACTCTAAACCCTAATTCTATATCCCTAAATTGTAAACCTTAAACCTAATTATATACCATTAACCCTAATACCTAAACCCCAATACAAACCCTAAAACCCTAAGCCTTAAATTAAACCCTAATACCTAAAAATCTAAACTCTAACTCTATATCCCTTAACCCTAAGACCGAAACCCTAAACCATATTTCTATATACCCCTAAGTCTTAAACCTTAAACCTAATATACCATTAACCCTAAACCCTAAATATAAACCATAATTAAAACCTAAACCCTAATTGAACCCTAAACCCAACTACCACTAACCCTAATCCTTAAATACAAACCCTATTAATTAAATCTAAACCCTAACCCTAACTACAAATAATCATAAACTCTAGACCTTAAATACAAACCTTAATTAAATCCTAAACCCTAAGCCCTAAATACAAATCCTAATTAAAACCTAAACCCTAAACCCTAAACCTAACTATCATTAACCCTAAACCCTAAATACAAACCTATTAATTAAACCCTAAACCTTAAACCCAAACCCTAAATACAATTCCTAATTAAACCCTAAACCTTAAGCAAACCCTAAATCTTAAATACAAACCTTAATTAAACACTAAACCCTAATTAAACCTTAAACCCTAAATACAAACCTTAATTAAACCCTAAATGCTAAACCTAATCTATACCATTAACCCTAAATCCTAAACCATAAACTTAATCTATACCATTAACCCTAAATCCTAAACCTTAAATACAAATCTCATACCTTAATACTTAATTAAATACCCTTAAGCCATCCTAATTTTATATCCCTAAACTCAAAAAAAATTCTCAAAACCCTAAATCGTAAAAAGCTCTAAATTAACCCTAAAATAAATCCCCAAACCCTATTATTAAATCCCTTCAATTAATACCCTAACCCTATACTAATTTCAAACCCTAAACCTTAAATAATAATCCTAAACCATAAATTTATGTCCAATACTCTTAATTCTTTAAAAATCATAAATCCTAATTTTATATCCCTAAACCCTAAAAAAAATTTCAAGCCCTAAAACAAAAAAAATCCTAATACATATACGCTAAACTCTAAAAAAACCCAAACCCTAAAAACCCAATACTTCTAAATCAACTTAGTCACTGAGAAGGCGATTGAGGCAAATTGGACACCCAAAACTAACTGAAGGACGACTGTAGTCAAATCTATAAAAAAATTTCGACTAAAAAGCAATTACTATGTGAATGACTGAAACTTTTAGTTGCCCATCAGTTACAATAAAAAGTGCACATTTTTCATTCCGATTGCTTAGCCATTGCAACATTTAGCTATTGACTTTTAGTCGCTATTTTAATTAGTGTTGTAGTGTTTTTAATTTTTGACATGAAAAAAAAATATATGTTAGGATATCTAATGTGCCGTTCTACTATTATATTTAGAAGCAGATATAATTACCTTTATGTTTAGCCATCCACTTATGCAAGAGAAATATAAAGACAACAATAATGTGATTCCTATGCTCACTGCCACCATAGTAATCTCTTTTATGTATTTCCTTTCATTTGTAGCATCAGGCTCAACATATGAGAAAACTAGAATTGTATTTTTGATACAAAGTATGTATTTATTTGGTAGAAATTTTTTCTTTTAATTGTTCATTGAGGGAGTGGGTTATGCCAACCTTGGGTCATAGGTCTTCCATGATAGATAGAGATGTGAATAGGGAGGTTCGGGAAGGATATTGCTAAATCCAAACTCTGTCAACATGTAAATGAGTTCGTACCTGGCTCTCACGGGTAGGCAGGTAACACACGTTTACCCATTTGGTGTGTGTGTGTGAACTTCATTTTTTTCTATATATTTTATATATGTTTTAAAAAAAATGTATGTCTACAAACAATTAATAAATAAAAATTTATAAAATAAGGTCATATAGAAAAATTTACACTAGATTATAACTTTATTTTAAGATAAAAGAAAATTTTTTAAAAATAAATATACTAATTTATGAGGGGTAGGATGCAGTAAAATTAGTTAAACCCATAACCTTCTCAAAGCTTTGTGGGTAGTGTTGATTTATAGTGGCCTGGGTCAAGAAAGGTAGGGCTACAAAGTAATTCTATCATGCCTATTGCTAGGAGCCAAGCTTGGCTAGTTATACTTAATTTTGTATTTGATTTATTTTATGCCAAAGTCCACCATTTGAACGTCTTAATGTAGCTATGTTCATTTTTTTAAGAAGTTATTGTAAAGTGTGATGAATAACTTGCCGGTTTCTTAAAATTTAGAGAGCATACAAGATAAAATTGGCAATTTAGAAGGGGTGGCAGTTAGATTCATGTCTCTTGGCGGTAGCTGCGCTAGAATGTCAAAACTATATTCCTAGAACTAATACTTAAAATACTCATACTCATTTTTTATTTTTCTTATTTTTCTCATGCATGTTTTAGTAGCCTGATACTCCACAATAAATCTGTTTTCTTGCATTTTAGGTAAAATTAGTTAAACTCCTAACAAGTTTTGCAGATAAGGTCAAATTTGGGTGGTAAAGGCAGTAGAGTTATTTTTGTCATCTCTATTGGTAAGGGCAAGTTATGCCAATTGTACCTAATCTTATATCTAATTTAGTTTATACCAAAACCTTCAATTTGAAAATCTCAACATAGCTATGTTCTTTCTTTTAATAAGTTATTATAAAGTATGTGGGCTACTTGCATGTTTCTCAAAACCTATAGGAATATGAGATATAATTAACAGTTTAGGGAGTGCAACTTGGGTCGGTGTCCTTTGGTGAGCTAAGGAGTTGGGACATGTTCGTGCAACTAATGCTTAAAATATTCATACTCATTTTTTTTTATTTTTCCTGTACGTGTTTTAGTAGCTTGATACAACATAGTAAATCTAGTTTTTTTTTCCTTACATATATATTCTTCTCACTCTCCAATCTAAAATTTTGTAAACAATGCCTAAAGATAAAGTTTTGTATCACCTTGTGCTAAGGTCTAAAATATACTAAAAGATTTGTTAATTGTTAAAAAATTTTTGTAATGTCTTACATAATTATCTTATTCTAGACATTCTATAATTCTTTATTTAATTTATGTTCTATTACTACTATGAACTATATAAAAATTAAAATAATATGCAATATTAGTGGAATATTGTATTCATTTTCAATATGATTTCTTACTAATTTACCTGATAACACATGGTTATTAATTGTATAATCATGTATTTTTATTTAAACTATTGCGTATACTATTAAGACACATATTGCTATCACTTTATTTTACTTGTAAAGTGTTCGTGTTGATGAATAATATTTTTATCTATTATTTTATTTAAAATTGTCATTGCATTATTTATTATTTTCAACTTTTTTTGTTCTCATGATAATACCGAGTATTTAAATTATTTTTTATATCCATATACTTTATATTTTAAATTCAACAATATTTTCTCCATAATTTGATCCGACGCCAGACATTAACGCTAGTTTATTTGAGAGTGTTGGAACCGAGCCAAACGATTAATCATTAAACATGGACAAATAATAATTCTAAGTAAGATAACTGGATAAGCAACAGATGTGACAAAGATACAAGCTTTGGTTTTCAAAATTACAAGGTGGTGATGACAATATTGAGAAAATATAAAACCGCATCCTCACTCTGATTGTGCTCTCTATGTACCAAAAGAGAAATACTAGGAGGGAGTAACATAACCATACAGGTGAGAAAACTTGCTTGTTCTGGAAGAAGTAGACAATTCAACAATAGTACAATACACAAACCTACCTTCCCTCTTCTTCTAACGTCTAGCATAACATCATTTGGCAAAGGTAAAGTTATAATTATCTCTTGAGATTTATCCTAAACTACAGTTTTTTTTTTATTTTTAAAAATCTATACTTTACCCCTAATTTTTTTATATTATTTAATAACAACTTTTAAAATTATAATTTAAATTTTACGATAGTCATTTTCTAGGAATTTGGGTCTCTCTAATATTTTTTTTATAGTTAATAGACATTTTAAATTATTAGTTTTTTCTTTCTCTAAATACATTTTTCTTCTTATAAATGTATATCAGTATTTTTAAAAGGTCGGTTAGTTATGAAAAAAATATCAAAAATCTTGAAATTTTTGTAAATTCAGATGTTGTTGTCAGACACTATAAAAAAAATAAGGGATAAAGTGTAGGTTTTTCAAAATAGAGAGCATAAAGTATAGGTAAATCACAATGGCTTTTGTGAGTTAACCTTTGGCAAAAGAGGTCATACTTCTAGTTCCAGCGGAGCTAGCTACTCCAAGGTTGCTGCTTACCGGCCTTCAATAATAGTCACTGTTAGGTTATTTACAGAGCATTTCTTCCTACCATCAGAAGCTGTGGTTATCGTTTCTGTGGCAACTGGCCACCAGATAAAAGCTGGTTGCCTTGGAGCCGGAAGATCCATAATCTCACTGCTAAGCATTGAACAAACAGTGGACATGTTTGGCCTTTCTTTTGCATGTTCTTGCACACACAACAATCCTACATGTATGCATCTCAAGACTTCACCGTGACAGCAAGTGTCAGAGATCACTTCATCGATCAAGTCCAGGACGCTATTCTCATTCCACAGCCTCCATACCTAAAAATTGACATGAATTAGTCAGAAAGTTCACATGAGCTGATCAATTTTATTGTTGAATCCTAACTCTTACAAAGCCTAAAAGGGTTACTGATTCTTCATAGTCACAGAAACCTGTGCTCCTCCTTCCTGTGATGATCTCTAGTAGCAAAACACCAAAGCTGAAGACATCTGATTTCTCAGAAAATTTTCCTGCCATTGCATACTCTGGAGGCATGTAACCACTGAATTCGACACAAAAAAACGCCAGGTACCATATCAGAAATTCAGAATCATTTCAAACTACTGGTATAGTCCAGAAAATGAGATGATGTTTGAGTGGAGATCTTACTATGTCCCCACAACCCTGTCGGTGTTTGCCTGGTCTTCATTGCCTCCAAAAATCCTAGCCATTCCGAAGTCTGAGATCTTTGGATTCAACTCTTCATCCAACAAAATATTACTTGCCTTTAGATCTCTGTGTATGATTTTTAGTCTCGAATCTCTATGAAGGTAAAGCAGCCCTCGACTAATTCCTTCAATGATCTTAACGCGTGTTCTCCAATCAAGAAGTGCACGGTTTTTAGGATCTACAACACTGCTTTTCATTATTAAACGAGCCATTGAGATGGTAAATGAAGTGGCTATAAAGCTCAAACTTCTCTAATAGTATGAGAGGATTGAACGAGATAAAGGGATCGGGAAGAGATCACACTACCAAATAGATATGAATCCAAGCTGTTGCTTGGCATATACTCATAGACCAATAATTTCTCTTCCTTTTCAACACAGCAGCCTAGGATGCGAACAAGATTTCGATGCTGAAGTTTGGAAATCAGCAACACTTCATTCAAGAATTCTTCCAGCCCCTGCCCAGAAGCTCTTGACAGTCTTTTCACCGCTATTTTCTGACTATTCTGCAGTATTCCCTGCAAGGAAAAATGGTTCAGACTGTACAGTTTCTATTACAAATGATTCTAATGCAATTTCTATAAAAAATGATTATTTGACCACTACAAACCATTTCATACCTTGTATACTGGACCAAAGCCACCCTCTCCCAGTTTATTTTGAAGGTGAAAACTGTCAGTCGCAACAGCTAAGTCATGAATACTAAACAATGGTAGCTCTTGGAGTTTCATTTCATTCACCTTTCCACCACCACCATCGACCCTCCGAAACCTTGACTGATTTGCCAGACTGTTAATTAAGAGCATCCGTTTGCCTTGTGTTATGATTTCTGACACAAACAAAAGTTCTTGTTTTAGTATCACTTTTTAGCTTTTCTTCTTTGTCAGGCTCAGAAGCAAACTCAAACTTACCCTTATGTTTAGCCATCCACCAACACAGGAAAAATAAACAAACCGCAATTAAGGTGGTTCCAATGACCACGGCAATTATGATAATCCTTTTTATGTATTGTCCTCTCCTTTCATCTCTAGCTCCCGCCTGATCCATCAAAGACAAACCGAAAATGCAAGACATAGAACCATGGCTCTCAGGTCCCAACTGGTTAACTATTCCAGCAGCGTAAAGAACAAGGAAGTGAAAACAAGAAGGGGCATGACTTTTGTTGCCATCAATGAACAGCAACCTGCCCTGAGCCCAGAACCCGGCATTGACACAAGCATCACAGGCAGGGGGGTTAGTGAGGTCCGGCCTGCAGGCTGTGTTAAGCGCGGTGGCCTCACCGAGTCTGGCTACCCAGTCGTGGATTGTCTCGATCCGGGCGCACATATTTGGAGTGATCACAGCTACCACGGGATCAACACAACTAGAGACAATATTTCTGGGGAGAGAAAGCGAAGTCAGCTGAGACTGGTAAAGTTGGAGGCAAGAAATGGAGGTGGGTAAGTTTGGGAGCATGAAGAGGGAAGTTTCCTTGAGGCGTCGGGCCAGAGCTATGCCGAAGACGGCCAACACATCCCTGCAACAATATTGGTCTCTTGCGGTGCTGTTTCCTGAAGGGGTTAGGTTGTGACAGAGAGAGGAGTTCCAGTGGATTCTTCGGACGTAGCTGAAGTTCAAGGTGCAGGTTGAGGCAGAGACACAAGACAGAAGAAAAGCGAGAGCCATTACCGGCCTTACCAGCGAATGATGGGGGAGCTGCATTTCATTTATCTTGCCTGCTAAAGGAAGAAAGTCTGAATTTTGGTTTTCGGAGAATAAGGAATTCCCAAATCCTCGTTAAAAGAATCAAACCGACCTCTGTCATTTGTTTTTGTTCCTCTATAACTCTTGTTCAGCTGCTGAGCTTTCCGGTTTGAGGAGGTGACTATGATAGTTACCTACAACTACAAGGGTAATGGCAGTTGTCAAAGTTGAGTGCAACTGCTTCAGACTTTCTATGCTGCGGTCGTTACAAAACTATGCGGAAGTGACTAAAAACGGCATGACATTGATTTTAGCCCTAAAAGTAATCCAATTGTATGATTAGGTGAATTTAACCAGTCAGATGAAGCTCTCTCGAAGCATGAAATCTGGAGTTGCTATCCGTCAATCTGCTTAATTTGTGTATCTTACATTCCTTGCAAGCTCTCTCCAAAGCTACTGGTTTATATATAAATGTGAAAAAGAGTTGGTTTTGCAGCTATAAACCACTGAAGATAGAATTTATCTAAATACAAAACTCTTGCTAGCCTTTTATATATGATGGGTCCTTTCGGGATCGTCTATTCTTTCAATGCTCCTTTTAATTCTAATCAAATCTTGAAAAGAACTTTGTGTTGTGTTATTTTGAGAGCCCCTCCTGATATATAATTGAGATCAAGTTTTCTAGCTTGCTGATGCTTAAGGTTTTCAAAAGGAAAGGTGTATTTGCTGCTATTATTTATGTTATCTTGACCAACAGAAATTAATTGCAGGGTTTTCAGGAGAACTTGCAGGGATGTGGATTTTCTGATTCCTGATATTTGCACTCTAATTCAGGCCAGTACTAGTATTAAATTGCATATTTTCTTTTAATTTTAGATTGTTAAATCCTGATTATGCTCTTGAGCAAATGATGAGTAGGTTTTGTTTTCCATACAAATTTAAATAAAATTACATATTTTTAATGGTTAAAAAGTTAATAAATCATTGATATATTAAGTGTAATTTATAATTAATGATACAATTTATTTGTATCATACTAGAAATCAATTTTTTTCTATACAATAATCAACTAGGCAGATGTGTAACTCCACATTTGAAAAAGTTTTATGATTGGAAATAAAGGAAGCAATTGCCAAAAAGAATTATAGGAACCTAAAATTTTGTCATTTATTATAGATATATTATTTTGTGGTCAAAATGTAAATATGACAAATGGTCAAAATTGAGTTAAGCTAAAATTGGGACATATAAAAGTTTGATGTGATGCTCAATTAACCTATCAATTAACTATGCAATTACTAAATCACTTTATCTTTTGCTTTGTAATATATATAATAGATTGGTATATATATATATAATAGATTGGTATAGAGTCATAACAAACCATCTGAAGTGGAGTTTTTTTTAACTAAACCATAATATTTTTAAAAGTTATTTTCCAACTAATTGTAATTTTAAAATATTTTTTAATACTTTTGCTTGAGTTCTTCATCTATATTTTGGTTATTCTTAAGGGATGAAACTTTATAGAGAACTCCAACGTTAATGCAAAAGCATATCTATAACCATAAAGATAATCTGATACCATATAAGCTCAGGTACTGATGATTACTAACTAATCAATAAGAAATTAACTGAGTAGTAAAAATTAGCTCAAATATTTATAATTAACAATTAACAAGAAATTGATTAAGCAGTATAATTCAATAAATTGCATGCATGAATTTCAAAATTCAATAAATTGCATGCATGAATTTCAAAACACACAATAAAAATCTCTAACATTGTCAAGAAACCATTTCGTTTTTATCACAAGTTTAATTTTTTTAATACAAAAAATTATTAAAAAATGGAATCAATTGACGTAAAATATTGCGTACATTTTTTAGACAATTAAATTTAATGATGGAATCAATTAAATTTATGATAATAATAAAAAAAATTATACTCCTGAAAAAAAATGGTAAAAAGAAAAAAAATAAACACTATTATCCACTTGCCATGCATGCAAAAGCAGATTTTCTAAAATTACGTAAAAAATTAACTAGGGCATCAAAATTGAAATGGATGAAATATGTGTATATGGTTCCTCACTTATTTTACAAAGAAAAATCCCTTTATACATGTGAAAGAATTGAAAACTGTTATATATTCTTATTACTTTATAGATAATCAATTTTATATTACATCAATGGTTTTTGAAGTAATAGAATTTTTTTTTTAAAAAAAAATTTACAGTAGAGTGACATGATTTATTTTAAAAGCATGCTTTAAATAAGGCATGAAAAGCTAATTAATAAATCGTGTATATATATATATATATATATATATATATATATATATATATATATATATATATATATTGTACTTTGAAAGTTCATGCTTGTTATTTATTGAGTTATACTCATAAAACTAATACATATCTGAATTTTTGTTGTTCATTCTTACTATCTAATTAATTTCTTGTTAATTGTTATTTTTAAATTGATTATTAATTATTTTTCATTGAAGTCATGCTTTCACATCAACCTTAATATTCTCTGTAAAGTTTTCTGCCTCAAAAATAAACTAAAACATAGATGAATGACTGAAGTACAAGTAAACAGAAAATATTTTAGAAAATACAATTAATTTATAAATACTTTTTAATAGTAGAATGGTTTTGGTAATAAAAACTCTCTAAGTGCTAAAAGAATCATTTTGAGAGTTTCATTTTTCCTACAAAAGACGTTTATAATAATAAAAATCTAAAAATTTGTAAACATCTTTTTAAACTATGGTATGAATTTGGATCCTATTATATATACCAAAGACCCTAAAAATGTATCTTCAGTACTAATTGGGGTCCTAAGAGTATATTGATAGACTTTAAGGCACCTAAAATAAATATCATTGACATTGTACTGGTTCCGTGGTTCGGGGTCCTAAAAATATATCGGTGTACTTCTAGGTTCGTGAAGCAAATACCATTGGCACCAGTTTGACGATTTAAAACAATATCACCAATATTGGTTCGAGGTCCTAAAACTATGCCGGTACACATTTTAGACAAAGATACCTACGCTTACGCTTGTTTCTTTTTTTCCTTAAATACCTACATTTATCCCTGAAAAATTAACTCTGTTATTCATTGTTGTCATGGAAAGAAAAATAATTTCTACGGCAGCCCCACTAGCTTTCTTGCCTAAAAATTTTACCCTACCAACTTCTACATCTAGCAAACTTAGCCTCTTTTCCTTGCCTTCTCCCTCCCTCTCATTCTTTCCAATTCAGCTCCTATCAACTTCCTCATCTCCTTTCTGACTTACTCAGAAGAGAACCCAGAAACTGACTTACCCCGCAACAATAACAAAACAAAAACCCACCAAGAATCAATGAGCGAGTAAACGACGAATAAATGGAACACGAATAATTGAAACCCACTAAGAATCAATCGAAACCACCTTGATCCATCGACCAAGAATAAAACCAATCGAAACCCGATCTAATTCGAACTCAGATCTCGCTGTACTTCAATTCGAAGCCACCTTGATCCATCGAGAGAAAGGAAGAATCCAACAGAGAGAAAGGAACACCGAAGCCACACACATCAGATTTCTCTGAGAACTCCCCTGCCGATGCATACTTCGGGGCCATGTAACCTCTGAATTTTAACATCAAAAGGGACAGATACCATGTCAGAGTTTGAGTTAGAATAGTTTGCAACGGCTTGTGCAGTCCAACAAAAGGAGATATGAGTCCGCGTAAAACTTACTGGTCTTAGCATGATCTTCATTTCCTCCAAAAATCCTAGCCATTTCAAAATATGAAATCTCTGTGTCTAATTTTGAGCCTCGAATCTCTGTGAAGATAAAGCAGACCTCGACTAATTCCTTCAATGATCTTAAAGCGTGTTTCCCAATCTATAAGTTGTTGCTTTTTAGGACCTGTAGTGGCCCATTTAGTTAGTAAATGTACCCTTGTACAGATAAAGAAGTTCAACAATCAGTTTGACATATCTTTTATACTGTATAAAGTGGTTGAATGAGACAAAGATTTGGGAAGAGAACTCACTAACCAAACAGATATGAGTCCAAGCTGTTGTTTGGCATATACTCATAGATCAATAATTTCTCTCCTTTCTCAACACAACAGCCCAGGAGTCGAACAAGATTTCGATGCTGTAGTTTGGAAATCACCAGTACTTCATTCAGGAATTCATCCAGCCCTTGTCTGGAAGCTATTGATAATCTTTTCACTGCTATTTTCTGCCCATCCTGTAGTATTCCCTGCAAAGAAAAGACACTTCAGACAGTACCATTATGATAGATTTTTCTCCCCCTGAAAACCATTAGATACCTTATATACTGGACCAAAACCACCCTCTCCCAGTTTATTTTCAAGGTGAAAACTGTTCGTTGCAATTGCTAGGTCATGAATTCTAAACAATGGTAGCTCTTGGAGTCTCAGTTGGTCCATCTTCTCACCATCACCATTGCAAATCCAAAAGCTTGACTGATTTCTGGGTTCATTAATAAATAGCATCCTTTTGATTCGTTTTCTGATTCCTGACACAAAAATTGTTAGAATCACTATTTTGCTATTAAACATGAAAGGCACCTAAACAACAAATGAAGCCACCCAAAGAGAAAGGAAAACAGACAATACAGATTACAACGAAGGGCAGGAAGACCATTAGCATTACGTGAATACCAAAGGGCTAAAGGTCAACATTGCCACGGCCGCAACCAAACTCTTAAGAGCTGAGTAAATCTCAAGGCAGAACAGGAAGGTTGGCTCAGAAGATATCCCAAAAAATGTAATCCAGATGAAGGAACTAACAGAATCAAACTCCATAAACAACAGATAGGACGACAGGGAGCAATTATAGTCATTATCATTGTCATCACCATCGAGTTGGGGTCAATGGCAAGAAGTTCATAGTGTCAATTGTTTACCACTAATTCATGCAAAAGCGAAGTGGAAAAGCCTTCCACTGGAGATGAAATTTCGAAACAGTCATCATCATATATTCTTTCCACTTGTATGGAAAAATATCATAAGACTGATAAGTTGAAATAGCTGCTACAGTCATATCGCAATACAATATTAATATTGTGAAATTAACATGCACATCATGAAACATGACAACGGAGGAGCAATAATAGTACTTACCCTCATATTTAGCTTTCCACTTCCATAAGAACAATGAAGAGACAGCAATAATGGTGATTCCTAGGGGCACAGCAGCTATGACGATCTTTCTTATGTCTCTCCTTTCATGTACAGAACCAGGGTAATGACTGGAACCCGTTTGTGTCATCAAAGGCAAACCAAAAAGGCAAGACAAAGCGCCATCACTCTCAGGCCCAAACTGGTTAGCTATTCCGGCAGCATAAATGGTAATGAAGGCAAAATAATCAATAGCACGAGTTTTGTTGCCATCAACACGCAGCAACTCAGCCTGAGCCTGGAACCCAGCATTGATACAGGCGTCACAGGCAGAGAGATCAGGAAGGTCAGGCCCGAAGGGCGAGTTGGCACCGGGCCCACCGAGTTTGGCAACCCAATCCTGGGTTGTCTACATCTGGGGACACGTATTTGCGATCACAGCCAGCGCTGGGTCAACACAGCGAGAGACAATATTGTAGAAAAGAGAGTGAATGCTGTTCAAAGCTTGCTTTCTCATTGTCATTCACGTACATAAATAATGGTACAAAGATGAGTTTCAATAGAATAAGTAACTAGGAGATAAACTAGGGAAACTAGAAGATAATTACATAAGTGACTACTTATCTACTTAATAGTAATGGTATTATCAGTTTCTTCACTCCCCCTCAAGTTGGCGCATGTAAGTTTATCATGCCCAACTTGCTCAATAACATTTCAAAAGCATTCTTGCCTAATGCCTTGGTAAACAAGTCAGCAACCTGTGTTTTGGTCCATATTTTCATCGGCTGTATTTCTTGCGATTGTACTCGTTCTCTAATAAAGTAACAATCCATTTCCACATGTTTCGTCCTTTCATGAAACACTGGATTCATTGTTATGTGTAAAGCTGCTTGGTTGTCACAAAATAATGTGGTTGGCCCTTCCTGTGACGCATGTAGCTCCTTCATTAACCATCGCAGCCATAATATCTCACTAACTGTTGTGGCCATCGCCCTGTATTCTGCCTCGGCTGATGATCTTGCTACAACAGTTTGCTTCTTAGTTTTCCATGAAATTGGTGATCCACCTAGCGTAATGAGGTACCCCGTGCAAGATCTTCGCGTTGCCTGACAACCTCCCCAGTCGGCATTGCTATACGCTTCAAGTTTTAAATCACCATAGGCCTTTAACAGGATACCTTGTCCAGGAGCTGACTTTAGGTACCTTAGGACTCTTTCTGCGGCGTCCATGTGCGCTCGCCGTGGTGCTGCTACGAATTGACTCAGGACATTCACCGCAAATACTATGTCTGGTCTCGTAACTGTCAGGTACAGTAGTCGCCCAATTAACCTCCGGTACCTTGCTGCATCGACAAGTTCTCCACCGTCATCAGGTTTGAACTTGCAGTTTTGTTCCATAGGAAATGCACTGGGATGGCAAGCTTCCATCCGAGCTTCCTTCAGGATGTCCAACGCATATTTGCGTTGGCTAAGGACAATGCCCTGCTCCGACCGTGCTACTTCTATACCCAGAAAGTATTTCAAGTTTCCCAAGTCCTTTATGCTGAATTTCTCATTCAAGTGCTTCCTTACTTCTTCCATTTTCTTGCTATCATTCCCTGCCAAGATCACGTCGTCCACATATATTAATGCGACAGCGAAGTTCTCACCTCTTTTGTGTATAAGCAAGGAGTGGTCTGCTCTTGATTGTTGGAAGCCTAGCTCAGTCAGCGCCTCCGTGAATTTTCGGTACCAGTTCCTCGACGCTTGTCTGAGCCCATATAACGATTTTCTCAAACGACATACTCTTGTCTCTTCCCTCCTTGCAAACCCTTGGGGAACCCGCATGTAAACTTCTTCCTCTAAATCGCCGTGAAGGAAGGCGTTGTTTACGTCAAGTTGGTGGACTTTCCAGTTTCTCTTAGCTGCTACCGCCAATAAGGTTCGAACAGTGACGAGTTTCGCGACTGGTGCATAAGTTTCATGGAAATCAATGCCTTCAATCTGTGTGAATCCCTTGGCAACGAGGCGCGCTTTGTAGCGTTCTACCTCACCGTTTGGCTTGAACTTGATTTTGTAAACCCATTTAGAGTCCACTGCATTCTTTCCTGGTGGCAAACGTTCAAGAGTCCACGTTTCATTTTTCTCCAGTGCTTCTATCTCCTTTCGCATGGCTTCTCTCCATCGTTCATCCTTTACTGCCTGAGAAAACGTCTTTGGCTCATCGTCTATAGTGATGGCCGACAAAAAAGCTTTATGTGAACGTGAAAACTTATCATAACCAACAAAGTGTGAGAGAGGATATACCACTGAGTTACCTGTCGGAGGGGTAGACTGTTGCGACTGCTTGATGGAGGGTGGCAAGTCAACTTCATATCCCTCAAGGCGCTTCGAAGGCTGTTTGATTCGCTGACTGCGTCTTGTCTCGATCTCTGCCCCATTGTCATATGCTGAGGTGTCTTCTTCTGTGTTCGCCTCAAGGATTGCTTCCCTTTGGGGAGCTTCGTGCCCTTCAACTTCTTGTGGGCACCTTTCACATTCTTGATCTTGATCATAGGACACTTTCATCTCTTGCCTTATTTCCTCCTGGTTTACTGCGTCGTCTTCCTGCTTCTTATAAGGGAACTTGTTCTCCAAGAACACAACATCTCTTGATACGTGAACTTCTCCACTTTTTAAGTCATAGAGCTTATATCCCTTTTGTCCGCTGGGATACCCAATGAAGACATAGGGTCTCCCCTTTTCGCTAAATTTGTCCTCTCTCCTTTTCTCGTGAGCATACGCAAGACATCCAAGGGTTCTCAAATGAGTGTAGTTCGGTTTCCTTCCCAGTAAAATTTCATGGGGTGTTTTGTTGTCGATCGCCGTGGATGGTAGTCTGTTTATTATGTAGACTGCCGTGAGCACGCATTCTCCCCAGAAATCTATTGGCAGACTAGCATGAAACCTCAGTGCGCGTGCAATCTCCAATATATGTCTATGTTTCCGCTCAACTATGCCATTCTGTTGAGGAGTATAGACGCATGTGGTTTGTAAGATTATGCCTTGCTCATCGTATAGCCTTTGCATGAAATGTGATCGAAACTCCATGCCATTGTCTACTCTTATTTGCTTCACTCTTCTTTCGAATTGTGTCTCAACCATTTTTAAGAACACAGGCAAATAATGACTTACTTCGGATTTGTGCTTCATTAGATAAACCCAAACTCCTCGACTGAAATCATCAACTATGGTGAGAAAATAGTGTGCCCCTGATAGAGACGCTGCCTTATAGCCTCCCTATATGTCGCAATGTATTAAATCGAAACATGCAGCACTTTTTATTTCGCTTTTAGGAAAGGACAGTCTAGTCTGCTTGGCCCGAATACAAGAATCACAATGCTTGAGTTTACTACCTCTAACTTGTTTAAGGTTTGACTCCATGATCTTGAGTTTCCTTTCTGATGCGTGACCTAGCCTTTGATGCCATACCTCCATATCGTCTGTCTTGGTTACTGTCATTGCCACACCTCCATCTTGCACTGGCTCAAGGAGATATAGCCCATCGCATTGCCTACCCACTCCAATCAGGTTCCTCGTAGGTAAGTCCTGCATCACACAAAGGTCGGCTACAAAAGTTAATGCACAGTTTAGCTCTTTTGTTAATTTGCTAACTGAAAGAAGGTTGCACTTGAAATCAGGAATATTCAAGACATGATCAACTTTTATTCCATTTGGCAAGTATAGTTTTCCTGTTCCCTTGACTGGTACGCTTTCTCCAGTTGGTATTCTCACCGGTCTCTGTTCCTTTTCTTCTTGTTTTGCTTGGAGTGCTTCACCATTGCAAGTAATATGCTCAGTTGCACCGGAATCAATTACCCATGGTTTTGTGAAATTTATCTTACCAGCCATGTTGACTACTGGTGCTGTGTGTCCTTCTGCCTTTGGCGTCTCACCCTCTTGGCCAAGGCACTGCAGTAGGCGATTGTATTGGGCCTGCGTCAGACCTGGTATGGGGCTGCTGCTCATGTCGACTTGAGCGGCCTTTGGACCATCCCTCTTATTAGTCCATCCTCCAGTTTTCTTGTCGCGCTTTCCCTTGTTCCATCCTGGCGGGTAGCCTATTATTTCAAAGCATTCTTCCTCCAAGTGTCCCAACTTGTGGCAGTGGTCACACCTTGGCTTGTCCTTTCTCTCGGCCTTCTGGTCTTTCACCACTTTAGCATCACGGCTCCCCTATGCTTGGAAGGCTGCTGCTTCTGTCGCTGGTTTGAATGCCGCAGAGACTTGCCTTTGCTGCTCATCCTGTGCGACCAAGTGGTAAGCGCTGCCAAGGCCAAGGATGGGCTTTGTGCTGAGAATTTGTGTCTTGACAGTGCTGAACGTGTCGTCCAAGCCCATGAGGAAGTCATACAACTGCTCCTTGCCTCTCATCTCTGTCAGCTGCCTCTGGACATCGCATGTACAACCCTCGCAGGTGCACTTTGGCCAAGGCGAAATGGATTGTGCTTCATCCCACAAGCCTTTTAACTTTGTGTAGTAGGCCGAAACTGAAAGTTTCTCTTGCCTTAGGAGGGTTATGGCACGCCTTAGCTCATAGGCTCTTGGCGCATTCCCTTTTCCAAATCTTTCTTCAAGATCTTGCCAGATCTCTTGGGCAGTCTTTGCATACCGCACGCTGCTTCGAACTTCCTTATCCATTGAACTCTTCAACCACCCTTTGACCATGGCGTCGCAACGCATCCAGTGGCTTAGGTCTGGCGAGTTTAATGGTGGCCTTGGGATTGTCCCGTCAATGAAGCCCGCCTTGTTCTTGGCGAATAGGGCATTGCTCATGTCATTCACCCATTCCCCGTAATTTCCATCGTTGAGGAGTTCACTGACGTAGATTTGCCCAGGGCTGTCCGAGGCGTGTATGTAGTATGGCGACATGGCATCTATGTTTCTCCATTGGCTGTTGGTGGCTACCGCTCCATCCTGGACGTCGTTACTTGTCATTCTTTGGTTGAAGCTTAAGCCACGCTTTTATTTGTGATTTAGGAAAGCCAGGTTCGGCTCTGATACCATGTAGAAAAGAGAGTGAATGCTGTTCAAAGCTTGCTTTCTCATTGTCATTCACGTACATAAATAATGGTACAAAGATGAGTTTCAATAGAATAAGTAACTAGGAGATAAACTAGGGAAACTAGAATATAATTACATAAGTGACTACTTATCTACTTAATAGTAATGGTATTATCAGTTTCTTCAAATATCAGTGGGGAGGGAAAGAGAAGTCAAGTTGAGCTGAAAATCTTTGGAGACAAGCAATGGAGGTGGGCAAGTTTTGGAACAGGAAGAGAGACGTGTCCTTAAGGCACTGGGCAAGAGCTACGTAGAAGACAGACAAGAGAACCATACAACAGGGGTCTCCTGTGGTACCGTTTCGTGAGGGGGTGTGGTTGTGAGTCTCGTGACAGACAGAAGAGTTCCAAGGGATTCTTGGCACATAGTTGAAGTTCAACGGACATGTTGCTGATGATGTTGAGGTAGACACAGGAGACAGAAAAAGAAGAAGAAGAGATAGACAAGACAGTGATCATTAGTGGTAGCAGTATGAGGGAATGATGGAGCTTCATTTCATTTGTCTGGTGGAGCTGCTAAATTCCGGCAGCAAAGTTTGGATCTCGATTTTCTGGGTTTGGTTTTCGGGGTAGATACTGATAGAAATCGGGAAGCATGGGAGTTGCAGAGACTACAGAAAAGAAATTCTCAAATTGCCATGGAAATTGAATCAATTTTGGTCAAACCATCATCTTCCCTCTCTCCCTCTCTTGATATTCATCATCTTGTGTTTCTCAATGCTAGAAATACATAAGATGAGTAGTGTTTATGTTCAAGGGCTGCGTGGTCAACGCTAGACTTATGTATTTCAGAGGAATTTTAATAGGAAAAATAATTAAAAACGCCTTGTCATTTTTGTGTTTCAGATCTATGATTCCAGCTATTGCCCGACTTTACCTGATGAGATGAGTCATGTGGCTATACACAATGCGGCAAAAACTGGTATTTCTTCCATCGTGGATATACTATTGGCAGAAGATGTTATACTTCAAGTTCTAGCTGCGCTGGCAACTGAGTTGTCGCTTACTGGGCTTCAATAATAGTCATGGTTAAATTATTTACATAGCATTTCTACCTGTGATCAGGACCTATGGTGGCCATTTATGCTGCAAGTGACCTCCAGGTTGCTTTGGAGCAGGAAGATCCATAATCTCACTGCTAAGCAGTGAACAAACTGTGGAGATGGTTGCCCTTTGTTAGAACTTGGGTAACACTTCAATTGCATACACTTCATGTTGTGTAGAAGCACTTTGTTAAAACCTCATGAACACTTTCCTTCTCTATAAATCTATTGCAGCTACCAAGTTTGACTTTTGCTACCAAGTCACTGAAACGTTGCTGCTTACCTGCCTTTGACAATCGTCACAGTTAGGTTATTTACAGAACATTTCTTCCCACCATCAGAAGCCAGGGTGGCTGTTTGCATGGCGACTGGCATCTGAGCAAAAGCAGGTTGCCCTGGAACAGGAAGATCTATGATCTCACTGCTAAGCATAGAACAAACTGTAGACATGGCAGGCCTTTCTTTTGCATGTTCCTGCACACATAACAGTCCTACACGTACGCATCTCAAGACTTCACAATGATAACAAGGGTCGCGATAGCTTTATCAATCAAGTCCGAAATGCTGTCCTCATTCCACAGCCTCCATACCTGAAAATTGGCATAAATCAGTTAGAAAGTTCACGTGAGCTGCTCAATCCTGTTATTGAATCTTAGATCTTACAAATCCTAAAAGGGTAATTGATTCTTCATCATCATAGAAACTTGTGCTCCTCCTTCCTGTGATGATCTCCAGTAGCAAAACACCAAAACTGAAGACATCAGATTTCTCTGAAAATTTTCCTGCCATTGCATACTCTGGAGGCATGTAACCACTGAATTCAACATAAAAAAACATCAGATACCATGTCAGAATCGTTTTAAACTGGTATAATCCAGAAAAGGAGATGATGTTTGATTGTAAATCTTACTATGTTCCCACAACCCTACTGGTGTTTGCGTGGTCTTCATTGCCACCAAAAATCCTAGCCATTCCGAAATCTGAGATCCTTGGATTCAGCTCTTCATCCAACAAGATATTACTTGCCTTTAGATCTCTGTGTATGATTTTTAGCCTTGAATCTCTATGAAGGTAAAGCAGACCTCGACTAATTCCTTCAATAATCTTAAAGCGTGTCCTCCAATCAAGAAGTGCTTGATTTGTAGGATCTGCAATAATGTATTTGGTTAGTAAATGAGCGATTGAGACAAAAAGATAGTTAGCCATAAAGCTCAAAATTTCTCTTATAGTATTAAGTGATCGAATGTGACATAGGGTTTGGGAAGAGATCACACTAACCAAACAGATATGAGTCCAAGCTACCATTTGGCATATACTCATAGACCAATATTTTCTCTTCTTTTTCAACACAACAGCCCAGGAGTCGGACAAGATTTCGATGCTGGAGTTTGGAAATCACCAATACTTCATTCATGAATTCTTCCAACCCCTGCCCTGAAGCCCTTGACAATCTCTTAACCGCTATTTTTTGCCTGTTATGCAGTATCCCCTGCAATGTAAAAATAGTTCAGACTGCACAATTTGTACAAGTTCTGATATGATAGATATTTTTATCTGCTGAAACAACCAGCTACCTTGTATACAGGACCAAAACCACCCTGTCCTAATTTGTTTTGAGGGTGAAAACTGTTGGTGGCAATTGCAAGGTCATGAATACTAAACAATGGTAGCTCATGGAGTTCCACTTCATTGACCTTTTCATCACTATCATTGACACTTGAAACTTTTCTGATTTCTGACATGAAAAAAATATATATTAGGATATCTAATTTGCGGTTCTACTATTAGATTCCAAAGCAGATATAATTACCTTTATGTTTAGCCATCCACTTACGCAAGAGAAATATCAAGACACCAATAATGGTGATTCCTATGGTGATTCCTATGGTAATCTCTTTTTTGTATTTCCTTTCATCTGCAGCATCAAGCTCAACATATGAGAAAACCAAAATTGTAATGAAGGCAGAGAGAGAGAGAGAGAGAGTCCAAGAACAGAAAAAAAAGTTTCACCAAGTTCTGAATATGCAACACGAACAAACAGATCTATTTCACCACTTGCAGTGAATTCAAATTGCCGCACGTCAACCAAGTCTCCATCCCATAACATGCAACCAATACCTGTATCAAATGCATAAGCCGTACAGGAACAGTTCTTTAAGCACTCGTTTTTGCAGTTATCTTGAGAGTTAGAAGACCACTTTGCGAAATCAGGAAGTTTCATCTTCTTTAGGACAACAAACCCATCATCTTTTAGGGCATTACTTGCATTTGTCCTCATTCTTTCACACTGCAGTTTTGTAATCCTTATGCAGCCACTGCTCCAATTTCCTCTATTTCATTCCTCCAAGTTCTTTGGTCTAAACCCTCTCAAACAACTACATATAGACCCCTCATTCTGAAGATCACAACTACCAAATAAACCACACTTACCATAAATATCACATTCCGTTCCTGGTGTCAGTGATTTTATATTCCAGTCTTTATTCTGATAATTCCACACTCTTTCCTCCAGCTTCCCAAGTGAATTCAACAAATAGCATAATATAAAGGACTCAGACTTGTTCGCATGACTAAAAGAAAAATAAAATGTTCCTTCTTCATCTTGCTCCATATTAAACCCATTCAAATAGACCGAATTCATGACTGGTACTCCATTGAATATCCGACCATCCCATGGACCACTCCGCCAATATGGTCGGGACCTGTTCCAAATAAATATTTGAGGAATATTAAGAGGATTAAGACCAAGAGAGAAGTCACCTGCAGATGGATCAGAAAAGCTTTTCCATGATGTTAGTTGCACCCTCTCGCCCGTTCTTGTGTTAGAGCTAAGTTTCATATTCGCTACTTGTACATTAGAAGCATGCTGGAAACTCTGCCACATGATTCTTCCATCTGCCTCATCTAACAAGACAAGATTTCCAGTTTCCAGCAACTGGGCTGTTCTGTTGGAAGCTGGATATTTAACACTTGATGACCAAATAATTTCCTTCAAACCATTCAAAAGAACCAGATTTCCGTCACTGGAAATCGTCAAAACACCAGAGCTATCATTGAGGGGTTTGTTACTGTTGGCTACCCATATGATGGTCATCGCATCCATGTTATACCAAATCCCCATGAAACGAAGTGTAGAATTGGAAGGGCTGAAGAATCCCAACTTGAACACTCCATTATGGGATGTTATAGCTCCAGCATCTGCTATAGATTCAGACCGGCTGATAATGTCCATTGCAGTGAGGAACTGCACAAAAGAGCAAGTCAGACACAGAAAAGCCAGTGAAATGCTACCCATCTTTATTTTGTATTGATCGGCTCAGCTTTTTCGTTCTGCAGGAAATAGTCTACTGCAGCCACAAAATGTAGCATAACCTCTAATTATAGCTGTTCCACCAGGTGAGTGCAATTGACCGTCTTCTCATTTCTGACCTGCTCTCTCAGTAGAAAAGTCAGCTTGAGAATTTTTGGGGTTCTCCTTTGAGACTGATGTCATGGAGCAGATGTCAAAGTCGAAGAACAAGACCTCAACTCTACTGAAAAATTGACAAGAAATTGCTCATACAACTGTCATAGTTGATAACAATCACCTGAATATTGCCAGTTAGTTAATGAGAAAATGACAAAACAGACTCAGCAAATCTCAACAATTTCTGCTAATAACCTGCAGATTAATAAGTGAGAAGGAACAAGAATTCTCTGAAAATTCCTGGTCGCCCCGTCTCTATTTTCCGGCTACTGCCGTCGTCGGTTTCCCTTCCCATTCTCCGGTAGGCATCGCAACTTGCCTCGTCGACCGTCATCGTTAAACGTCGGCCTCGCCGCTGCCTCTCCTTCTCTGTCACACAATAGGGCTCGCTTCTTACTTTTTAAAACATTCCTGGTCAGACCACCTCGAGGCCGCCGCTGATCGGAATTAAAAACGTTCCCGGTGCAGAAGCCTTCACCATTTCTAGGGGATGTTTTTTCGGTACTAAAACTTTAATCACCTTTCTTTTTAAGTTCTATAACTTTGTGAGTTTCTATTTGAGTCCTAAAACTTTCAAAATATGTAAACAACTAGTCCTAAGCTAAGTTGTACAATCCTTCCATTTTGGGTCACCGCTCTCTCCTTCGCACTCCTGCTTTTGCTCTCAACTACCGCTCTTGCTCTCACTTTTACAATATTTTTACTTACTTAAATTTTAAAAAATAATGTTTCCCTACTCTCGCTCTCACTTCTACTCCCACTTTCAAAACGTTTTATGCAACTTAGGTCTTAAGCCATTAGCCACTTGTTCTAGGTTTACATTAGGACTGCTTTCAGTTCTAAATATTTTATAAATTTTCTATTTAAGTTATAAAATTTTACACATTTCTAATTGAGTTTTAAAACTTACAAAACGTGTAAATAGTTAGTCTTAAAGTTAACACTAAAATAGGTAGCTAATGGTTTAGAACTTTCTGTTTACACGATTTGAAAGTCTTAAAACTTAAATAGAAGCTCTTAAAGTTTTAGAACTTAAATTATAAAATGATCAAAATTTTAGGACTGAATATGTTCTTTGTCCCTATGTCTATTTCTTCTCATATTCGCGGCTAGCCCAAATTACTGATTTGCTTTTCTTTCTGTTTCTTTTCTGAAAATTTTTGACTCTAATCCTATGTTGTACAAAGTATCCCAAAAGCAGGAAGTAAGAGTGAGAGCAAAAAAATGTCACTTTTTAAAATTTAAGAAAGTAAAAGATTACAGAGGTGTAGCCAGAAATTTCACTTGGGAGCGGGGCGTCATGTGAAACGGGTTATTAGCATGTATAAATTTACAATCACTAATAGAAAATACTAAATAATATTATATATAGACATATAAAATTTGAAAGTGTATAATAACTAAGTTTATTTCAAAAGTTTACAACTCAAAATTCATTAGATAGTGTACATATATAGACATATTGAATTCAAAAATTTATAATAATTAAGTTCAATTTATAGAGTAAAAATAGTTATTTGAATTTTCTATTAATTATAAAAAAATATTACACAAATTAAATTTATTTTATAGCACTTACCGGATAGTCCAAATTATGATCTAAAGAGTTGTTATCAGACAAATACTTTGAGTTAATAAATTTCATGCAAAGAAACCAAAATGAAACATTTTTTATAAATTTAGGACTAAAACAAAATGTTTTTAACATGTTTGGAACCAAAACAGAATGTTTAATAGGATAGGGACTAAAAGAAAATAATAATTAAAGAGTAAGGACTACCACGTAATTTATTCAATAAGAAAATGACTGAGACCTTAAATGGATAAAATATACTAGAGCCCTTTATTAATTATAAAACTTATATATAGGTACCTAACTTTAATTTTTCTACAATTGTATCACATATCCAAGCACCCAATAAAATTTTTTAAAATTTTAGGGGGGGCGGCTGCCCCCTCCCAGCCTTGAATAGATACACCCTTGAAAGATTATTCAAACAAGAACAAGAGCAGAAATGGAGAGTGGAAGCGGTGACCAAAAATAGAAAAGCTATGGAACTTAGCTTTAGTCATTTGTTTGTTTTAGGTTTACTAAACTAGTAACTGACATACTCCCCCCGTCGCACTTTTTTTATTCCATTTGACTTTTTTGAATAGTTTAATTTGAATTTATTCATATTATTGTTTGTTAGAATTTTTTTTAAAAAAATATATTTAAAAACTATAGATTTTGATTTATTATCTATATATAAAAATTTTTCTTTTATATGCTAAAATATTGAAAATAAAAAATCATAGATTAATTACTAAAAAGTGAATGATTCAAAAAATTTAGGACAGATGGAATATTGTTTTGCATGTGGATGGGTCATCACTAACAAGTTCACTTGAGAGTGTTGGAACTAGGCCAAACTATTAGACATGGACAAGCAATAATTCTAAGTAAGATAACTGGATAAGCAACAGATGTGACAAAGAACCAAAGCTTTGGTTTTCAAAATTACAAGGTGGTGATGACAATATTGAGAAGAAATAAAACCTCATGCTCATTCTGATTATGCTTTCTATGTACCAAAAGAGAAATACTAGGAGGGAGTAACATAACCATACAGGTGAGAAAACTTGCTAGTTACGAAAGAACTAGAGCGTTGAACATTATACAAGCCTATCTTTCTTCTTCTGCTAACGTCTAGCCATAATATTATTTGGCAAATGAAGTCATACTTCTAGTTCCAGCTGAGCTAGCTACGCCAAGGTTGCTGCTTACCGGCCTTCAATAATTATCACAGTTAGGTTATTTACAGAGCATTTCTTCCCCCATCAGATGCTGTGGTGATCGTTTCTGTAGCAATTGGCCACCGGATAAAAGCGGGTTGCCTTGGAGCAGGAAGATCCATAATCTCACTGCTAAGCATTGAACAAACAGTGGACATGTTTGGCCTTTCTTTTGCATGTTCTTGCACACACAACAATCCTACATGTATGCATCTCAAGACTTCACTGTGATGGCAAGGGTCAGAGATCACTTCATCGATCAAGTCCAGGACACTGCCCTCATTTCATAGCCTCCATGCCTGAAAATTGGTAAGAATTAGTCAGAACGTTCACATTGGCTGCTCAGTTTTATTATTGAATCCTAACTCTTACAAAGCCTAAAAGGGTTACTGATTCTTTATAGTCATAGAAACCTGTGCTCCTGCATCCTGTGATGATCTCGAGTAGCGAAACACCAAAGCTGAAGACATCAGTTGTCTTGGAAAATTTTTCATTAGTAAACGAGCCATTGAGATGATAAAGGAAGTAGCTATAAAGCTCAAATTTTTCTTTTATAGTATGAGGGGATTAAATGAAATAAAGGGTTCGGGAAGAGATCACTCTTACCAAATAGATATGAATCCAAGCTGTTGCTTGGCATATACTCATAGAACAATAATTTCTCTTCCTTTCCAACACGGCAGCCTAGGATGCGAACAAGATTTCAATGCTGAAGTTTGGAAATCAGCAACACTTCATTCAAGAATTCTGCCAGTCTCTTCACCGCTATTTTCTGCCCATTTTGCAGTATTCCCTACAAGGAAAAATGGTTTAGACTGTATAGTTTCTATTACAAAATGATTCTAATGCGATTTCTATAACAAATGATTATTTGGCCACTACGAACCATTTCATACCTTGTATACTGGACCAAAGCCAACCTCTGCCAGGTTATTTTGAAGGTGGAAACTGTCAGCTCAACAGCTAAGTCATGAATACTAAAGTAACTAAACAATGGTAGCTCTTGGAGTTTCACTTCATTTATCTTTCCACCACCACCTTCGACCCCCCGAAACCTTGACTGATTCGCCAGACTGTTAATTAAGAGCATCCGTTTGCCCTGTGTTATGAAAAGAGACACAAACAAAAGTTCTTGTTTTAGTATCACTTTTTAGCTTTTCTTCTTCTATTAGATTCATAAGTGTTGGATTTGTTCCAAACTAAACTTTAGTTTTGATGATAACACGTGATTTATTTTAATGTGCTTAATCTCACTTCATTTGATCAAAATAAGATTAATTGAACTTATACTTAATTTCCAAGTGTGTCAAGTGTTATCTAAAAAAATATGTTTTAAGTTTATTGAGGAAACCTGTTTTTGAAGAGAAGTTAGTAGGTTATTAATTTATATTAGTGTTTGAATCCAGTTTGATTTTCAAATGACAAGTTTTTCTAAGTTGTTTCAAGCTTAATCCATTAAAGTCACAGTTTAACATGTCAACATGTCTTTCTATCACCTAAATCTAACTTGCTCCCAAGTTTATACTTTAATGCGTTAAAATGACTTAATCCGTAGTCTTGAGTTGCTGGAAACTTTTGAAACATCAGGTAACGCGTTAAACTTTGGTTTTAACCTGTTAAGTTGAAACCTGAAAGCTTCCACTCAAATTCTTCGAGTGGCATGATTTCAGCTAGAATTTCAAATATCATTCGGATGAATCAAAGGACACCATCTGGACAGTCTTGCAGAGCAGCAAATAACTTATCTCCAGCTGCTTTTGACCATTAAAGGACGAAATTGAGTTTAACCTGTTAAACTCAAAACTTAACACGAAATCTAAAGCATTTTTTTCTACTTAAAAAAATAGGGCAATGGTCTCCAATTTTTAAGGAACTATTTCAAGCATCTCCAGCAGAGATCCAATGGTCTAATAGCTTCCTAAAGAGTATAATTACACCAAGATATATGTTGTAAATCTCTCTTAGCAACTAAAAAAGAGAATCCTTCATCAAAGAGCTTGAACTCGAAAATTACCAAGAACTTGTACTTTCATTAACTTATCTAGCATTGAGTGTTTTTATAGTTCTTACCACCGTATAACCACGAAATTATTGAGCTTGTCTTGAGTGGTTGAGTGATTTTCTTGTAAGAAAAAGAGAGTTAGAAAGGTTTCTAGTTAACCTTTGACAAAACTAATGAGAGGTTGAGATAGAAGGAACTACCAAAGGGTTGTATACCCTTGTATGCTATTGTGTATTCTTGTATTTTATAGTGAAGAAGAAAACTTTCAAGTGGTGAACTTGAAGAGAGGAGTAGGCTCTCAAAAGGAAAGACCGAACCTCTATAAAAATACTCTTGCGCAAACTTCATTCTCTCTACATACTTGATTCTTGGTTGGTGTTTTATACTTCCTATCTTAGTTGAACTTTGTTGTTTTCAAAAATACTTTAAAAGTACCTTTCAAAGTAAAGTTTAGGTGGATTGTGATAGTCATTTTCTGATTAGAATAGGATTAATTATTGTTTCTTGAATTAAATTTGAGTTTAAGGGTTTAAGAACCTATTTTTGGTTTGCTTTAGAACTCAATCAATTCACTCCCTCTTAGTTGCACTTGGACAATAAGAAGCAAGCTAATACTTTACCCCTAATGTTTTAGCCATCCACCAACACAAGAAAAATAAACAAATCGTGATTAAGGTTGTTCCAACGGCCATCGCAACTTTGATTATCCTTTTTATGTATTGTCCTCTCCTTTCATCCCTCGCTCCCGACTGACCCATCGAAGACAAACCGAAAATGCAAGACATAGAACCGTGGCTCTCAGGTCCCAACTGGTTAACTATTCCAGCAGGCATAAAGAACAAGGAAGTGAAAACAAGCAGTGGCATGATTTTGGTTGCCATCAATGAACAGCAACTTGCCCTGAGACTTGAACCTGGAATTGACACAAGCATCACAGGCAAGGGAATTAGTGAGGTCCGGCCTGCAGGCCGTGTTGAGCGCGGTGGCCTCACCGAGTCTGGCCACCCAATCGTAGACGACTCATCCAGGCACACATATTTGGAGTGATCACAAATTCCACAGGATCAACACAAAGAGAGACAATATCTCTGGGGAGAGGAAGCGAAGTCAGCTTAGACAGGTAAAGTTGGAGGCAAGAAATGGAGGTGGATAAGTTTGGGAGCATGGAGGGGGAAATTTCCTTGAGGCGTCGGGCCAGAGCTATGCCGAAACCGGCCAAGACATCCCTGCAGCAATGGTCTCTTGCGGTGTTGTTTCCTAAAGGGGTTGGGTTGTGACAGAGAGAGAAGTTCAGTGGATTCTTTGAACATAGCTGAAGTTCAAGGGACATGTTATGGCGGAGACACAACACAGAAGAAAAGCGAGAGCGATTACCGGCCTTACCAGCGAATGATGGGGGAGCTGCATTTAGTTTTTCTTGTTTGCTAGAGGAAGAAAGTCTGAATTTTGGTTTCTGGGTTTGGTTTTTGGAGGATAAGGGATTCTCAAGCCCTCGTCGAAAGAATCAAACCGACCTCTGTCATTTGTTTTTGTTCCTCTACAACTCTGTTTCAGCTGCTGAGCTTTTCGGTTTGATGAGATGACGATGATAGTTATTTACAAGAGTAATGGCAAATTGGCAATTGTCAAAGCTGAGTGCAACCGCTCCAGATTTTCTATGTTGCGGTCGTTAGAAAACTATGCGGAAAGTGACTGAAAAGGGATGACGTTGATTCCGGTCCTAAACGTAATCTCCAATTTTGGTATTAGTCCTCAAATCTTTGGACATATAATCAGATGAATCTTTCTCCAAGCATGAAAACTGGAGTTGCTAGCCGTCAATCTGCTTAATTTGTGTATCTTAAAGTATTATTCCTGCAAGCTTTAATTCTCCAAAGCTAAGCTATTGGTTGATATATAAACTAGTTTATATACCCGATGTTACCACGGGACTTAAGAAAGATAGAGCAAAAAGATCAATAATTTATTAACATTATTAAAATTCTCATAAAATCTTATAACTTCAATATTAACATTATTAAAATTCTCATAAAATATTATAACTTCAAAATAAATAATTATCAATATAAATTTATGATGTCTAAAGTCATATCAATCTATATGAAAACAACTAAAAATATATTGGATAGTCAGGTCAATGGATAATAACACTAGTTGTGGAATTAAGCTGATAATTAGTCAGTGATTGTTAGGACACATTCAAAATAATTTTTTATTGGGTTTGGATTCACTGAACTAATAGAGCTATAATAATAAATAGAAGTTTCATATTATAATCTATTTCATACCCTTATAAAAATGCTAAAATATATTGTCCCTGTTAGGAGAGTGAAGATTAGCATCAAAAAAATTTGTTGAATGATAAATGTGGGGATGTTGGAATTCTGACCTATAAATTCATATTCAGGTTCTAATATCATGCACATAATGGGAAATTTTAGTAAATTTCCCTGATTGTGCTATTTATGTAAATCTTGAATATACAGTATCGTGGTTATATTTTGTAATCTCAACCTGTTAAAGGAATTTCATATCTTGAAGCTGATTAAATCACCTTGATGCTTTTTCTTCTCCATTTTCCTAATTCAATATATTCAAAAATAAGGTGTGAGAAGGGTTGCAAATATTGTTAAAAGAAGGGTAAAGAAGCAAACCAAATTATATATCTTAAGTAATTAAAAGGTTGAACATGTAAGTAATTGTCGTACAATGGTATCAAATAAAATATAATGAATATCTGTTTCACAATCGCTGGCCTTGACATCAACTTCATAACTATACATGCCACCTAAAAATACATATTAATATTAAAATGTTGTAAATAAGAAAATCATAGGTTAATTTATAATTATTGAATTGTGCAAAAAAATTGAGACAAAGGAAATATTTAGTATTACAAAATAACACAAATTTTAATGTTAACCAAATATTTTATAAGAAAATTATTATTATTATTAAAAACATAAATTTAAAAAGTATAAAATTAATCTAAACATGGTCCTAAGTATCATCAATAATTTTTTTTTTCTAAAAAATGTACATTAAAATATTTAAACAAAGGTAGAATAACATTAAAATTTATCAAATGGGCTCGCAGCTTGTACCTACTTTTTCTTAGTGAAGGTATAGCATTAACTCATTTACTCATGGTTGGGGTGCAGGTCTAGCTAAACCCACACTGTTTGTATCTTTAGTTGCAATCAAAATCCAACATTTAAATATGACTTGGTTGAACTATCATAGGATTTAGTAGACAATAATGAAATTCTACTCTTTTTATTCTAGTGGATTTGTGAATTCCATAATCTATTGTCCCAATATGCTAGTTTATACATCTGATGTTTGCCACAGTATTTCAAGTTGTATTAAATTCCCAAAAAAATATACATACTTAAATTTTAAAGGAATATTATTATAAACAGTTTAAAAAGTAACAATTTTTACATATCATGTGATATTTCAGATTGCCATTTTGATTCCATGTAAACAATTTTAACGCAAAACTGAGAATGCTCAAATACTTGTTGGATTAATGTAAGATGCAGCGCCATTAATTTCATTGTCCCCAAATCCTTCTTTCCATTGTTTAGCACCTTATTAGATTGCCTGCCAAAGGTTGCTTTTTAAGACATTGACAACTAACTCATATTTTGCTCTGTAATTGCCAATTTTGAGATTCCATGTCTACTTGTTTCAATTGATCCCTCATTCTCTATTTTTGCAATTCATATTTTGTATCTCTAGATTTTTTTCTCTCAGCTTCTTGGTGAGATTTTTCTATGTGAGGCAAAGAAAAGAAGCCGTCTACCTTCGCTTCAAGTCCTTTGCACCATTTGCCAACCAATCTTCCTAATCAACGAACAAAATGGTGTTAATCAAAGTTGCAGCCAAGAAAATTTACACAACCTAAAAGAAGAAAATTTCCTATCCGGTACTTTCAATATAAGAATCATAACTCAAATGAAGATAAGTGGCATGTTGAGTAGTCCAACACCACAAACCTAAAGAACCTAAAAGCACATACAATCAATGCATATCCAAAGTATTATCTCATAAGAAAGACATGAATAATTCTTAAGCTATATAAAAGTAATTTAGAATGGAAATGGGGAGGCAGAAAAGTTTTGAAGGACCATACCATGTAAATAGAATTCCAATGACCTGCTGCAAATGTACTCATAAACCAGAACTCTTTTCTTGGCGTCAATTCAAAACAAGAATAATGGTTTTGAAACTACTGAAACAAAATTCTAGGCAATACTAAAACAGAATCATTGAGCTTAGTCCTCGCCATTGGACACAAAATTTTCAAGCAATGTTAAAAAATAAGAAATGAAGAACAACCACACAAAAACATGCCTTGACAAAATGGACACATTGGGTTGACAAATTTAACAACTCACACTTGCTAGTATAGAGATACACTGCGTATTGACTGTAAAAGCAAGCTTTCTATAGCTTATATTCCCCTCCAAAAATCTGTCTCATTTCACAAATGGTCAACAAAAGTCATGTCATTATAAAAAACAAAAAGATCCAATTCCAATACAGGCAATGAAGATGACACAAAACAGGATAGCTTGCTAAGAAAAGCAAATCAGTAACCTTAGGGGTCATTTTATCAGAGGGGGGGGGGGGGGGGGGGGGGCAAGCCTGTCATCTATTTGTGTCAAAACTAACACTTTAAAGGAAATTAGATCTTAAATTCTTAATTCATGATCTTCCTAAAATAAAAGTTTTAATAAGAATATGCTAATAGAGAGAACGAAGTTAGAACAGAGTTGAAAAGGCAACAAATTAGTTCCTAATATGATAGCTGTTCAATATCCTATATGGCTAAATTCAGACAAACCAATTAATGCATTATCATAATATTAAAAACACACAAGGATGCCCATGTTACTCCTTTCTGATTTCCTCGGTTAATTTAGAAAGAAGAATCAGAAGTTGCTCGAAAGCACCTATGTCACTGAAAGAAATTCAGTTTTACTTCAGTTATGCAATCTAAATATGATACAAGCACACCTGACCATCAGTCATTAACTGGAAAATAACCAATATCTTACCAGAATGACTATACCTAGAGTGATCATAATGGTCTGTTTCTTTAAAAAATATGGTCACCACAAACACATCCACCACCAGCCTCCTATCGCTACTTAATTTCTTTGTTCCACTTGTCAAACTCACATTTATTTCCACCAAGGGCACTCTCCGGTGCTTTACATAGTGCTGTAATAACATGTACAACTCCAAAGGAGTGATCATAATGGAATTGATTAAAGAATGATCCTCTTACCAATTAAAGGAGGCTTCAGTGAATGATGCCAATTTAACCCAAACAACAATTTGCATGAGAGAAGCAGCTACACATAATGCAGGTTGCTTTTGTGAAAGGAATCATGAATATTAGAGTTTAACTTGTTGAAAGACTGAAATTAAACCTTAATGCCAAATTGAAACAACAATTTTTTCCCCAAGAAAAAAAAAAAGATTTGCAAGAATCAGAAATTCACCTTCCAATAACAATATTTATCCCATTCAGCCTTGCTTCTGCTATTGTAATGCCAATCCCCACAGCATCAATTGCATAGGTTCAATACTCCAACAGTAGAATAACAAAATCTCAAATAGTTGTGCAATAGAGACTAACAGCAACACCATTTTGTTGAAAAATTACTAGCAAACAATGAGCAATATCAACTTCCAAAAAAATGTATCCAGAAAAGTACCATACCAGAAAGATTATATTGTTGTGAAAAACAATGATGAAAGTCACTTAGATAAGCATTATCATGAACCTGAAAGTTAAAACTCAGTTAGAAACAACTATTAGTTTTATTTGTGTATATTAAAGTTGAGATTACTGTTAAAACTACAATATAGATGGTAAATGATACATGTTTTGGAGGCTATTATAAGTCATTCTTGCTATGCAGGGCACTTCATTTTTCCTTATTCTTGTTTCCTGCAATCGAAATAGTTGCATGGGTGTTAGTTCTCTTCCTGCACTAAGTTGAATTGATAATAAATAATTAGGCTCAAGAAAAGGTAAATAAATTCAAGACATTATGAACACGCAAAATTGAATGTAAGTAGATCGCTAGTCTTAGAAAGCACACATCTATAGTCCTATAAAAATCAATCCTAAAATACTGTCTAAAAAATCATTATGCTTGTCTAAAGTGCCCCAGAAGAATCACCTCCAATCAAATTGAACAACTAGATAAAAAGTAGTAAGATTAGTTTCTGCTCAGTAACATTGCAATCTGATAAAAAGAAACAAAGTGATCTTTAAAAGACTTCTTATTTGAAGATTTGTCACCGCAAACTCAAAGGAAACATTAATTTCTGAAGGTTCGTTCTGCGTAAATAAATGTAGATCCCAACCATGTCAATTACACGGCATAAGGGCAAAGAAAACTTTAAATGAAGGCTGAGGGGGGCAAAAGAAGGCTATTACCTCAAGTGGAGGAACAATATTTGCGACATTCTGAATCATAAAAGCTTCTTCTGGCTGGAATCCCAGGACAATGGAAGGACAAACATGGCCGATGATTTCAATCTTTAAATATCAATTTAAAACCTGCCTAGATACTTGAAGGGACAGCTTCATCAATCAACATCCGTTGTGATAAAAAGTATATATGAGAAAGGATATATAATCACAAAAATTTTTCATATGTAAGAAAAAAACTCAAAACATTAAAAATGACTGAACCACAAGACTATGAGTTCGTTTAGATTTACAAGATTTGGTTAATATGCTTTAGTTAGGTAGGGAAACTAACATGTGAGACCCAAAATAATTTGCCATAAGAAAAAAACCATGAAATCGAGAGGATGGCCTTCACCTCAAGTGTACCAGCTACTGGTACTGTAGCCATAGCTGAAATGTCCATAGGATTCTTGCTAATGTCCGTCGGCCATCCATGGGATTCTTGCTAATTTATGGTGCTTCCTACCTTGGCTGTACTGTCAGGACCCAAGTGAATTTGCGGCACACTGTAGCTTTGAATTGCGGGCTTCCGTTCAAGAGCAGCATGTGGAAAATGGAAGAATTGTTCATCACGGTCAAGGAGGAAGCGATGATGGAAATCTGGAATCGCCACAGCCGCAGCCAAGCCTTCCTCCTTAGTATCACCAATGGTGGCGGCAGAGGGTGCCCAAAGCCTCCCTCGACTGTACGGGGCTTGTCACGGCGGACTTGCTTTGTCAACTCCTGCTGCTGCTGATTGGAGGTCACCCATTTGTAGAATCCATTTGAGAAGCCAAAGATTCCTTGTTGGAATTCCTGGTACAAATAAGGAACAAAAACTCGTGAATCAAAATTTAATCACAAACCAGGTTTAGTTCATGACTGGAAAGAAAGAGAGAAACCCTGCGAGCATCTCATACTTGAATCTATTCTGAAATTGAAGATGTACTTGCGGAAGGAGAAATGAAAGGAGGAAAAATGGTTAATTGGGAGAGGAATTCATGTCGATTTGTTTCCAATGAAAATGGAAAACAAATCAAAATTGGATCACGGTGAATAAAAAATCAAACTCTCCCTGTTTAGAGATAAAGGCGAGTGAGGAAGCGATGATAAAAAGGAAACTCAGGAAAGGGAAGAAATAAATTAAAAGCATAAACAGAGTTGTTTCTTTCCTTAATTATCTAGTTTAAAATGTCTTTATATTGACAATTTTTTTTTTCAAAATGGTTGACTGAGGGTATTTGTGAAATGAATCGTTTCATTTAACACATTTAATAGTATTGTCCAAAGGGTATTTTTGGATTTTTATTTTTATCCTGTAGATATGTCCTGCTATATATATATATATATATATATACAAAAGAGTTGGTTTGCAGCCATAAACCACTAAAGACAGGATTTTTTTAAGTACGAAACTCTTGATAAACTATTATGCCTGCGTGCTTTGTTTGTTATTGATGTGTCTCGGGATTGTCTATTCTATTTGTGTTCATTTGACAGCTAATCCTAATATACAGTTGAGAACAAGTTTCTAGCCTGCTGATGCTTAAGGTTTTCAAAAGGAAAGTCTGTTGAATCATGTATTCAAAGATGTGTGTTTGCTTCTATTATTTATGTTATCTTGGCCAACAGAATTTAATTGCAGGGTTTTCAGGAGAACTTGCAATGATGTGGAGTTTTTTATTCCTAATATTTGTGCTCCAATTCTAGCAAGTAAATTCACTATATGAGAATCAGCTTGGAGCAATCATTAAAATGGTGACAGACAAGTGGCCTGGTTGCCTTTCGCGCGACCGAGACATATGGTTGTCAAATGGTGGGTAAAACCCTGGTCGTCAAAGGCTAGCAATCAAAGAGTGACTGAAATAGAGACCAATGAGAACAGCCGCCATAACGGACGCTATTAGCAACCGTTTATTTTGGTGACTAATCTTATTTTGAATCAACCATTTTCCAGATTTTATTGATAATTTCGGTTTTATATATCCCATACGAATCTTGGGGATTGAAACACCATTAATATTCATCAACCACAAGAGTTTGTTATCGTAAAACTTATAATCAACTACTCCTTTAAAAATTTTTATCAACAATTCCATTTAAGCTTTCATTTTCTTTTTCTGAAGGTGTAGCCAAAACCCACATGTTTCCTAGCCAGTAGCCTCGTCTAGTTTGTCAGGATAATGTCATGTTTTGTGAAGCATTCCCCTACAAGCAACACTGAGAGGATGACTACAATGTGTTGGGACCCAAATCGAAGAGAAATGATTAGGCTGTATTTCTGGGAAAGGTTTATAAATATCTGGCGGACATGTAGCTTTACTAGGTGGAGGTTGTTGATGAATGGAAGAGAAAGCAAGCTTGATGAAAAAAATTTGATGGCTGGTTGCCGATGGAGAAGATAATGGAGAGAGATGATGAGAAAGATTTAAGAATATTTTTATAAAAGATTGCAAGGTTTTTAACCTTTGATTTATTCATTGATCTATGGCTCAAATTATAAGACAAATGGTCATTGATAGCAAAAAATAGTGGTTAAAATGGTCATTAAGGGCAACCGTTTTGAAAACCATAGAAAACGGTGACCAGACAGTCACCCAAAGATACTCCACCTTTTTAGTTACCGTTTTTGCCACCGTTTTTGTAGCTATAAAAAAAAAATTATCACCCTAGATGGTGGCTAAAACCTATTTCTCTTATAGTAATTGTAGGTTTTATTTTAATTTTAGATTGTTGAATCGTGATTTTGTTAAGCACAAGAGTAGGTTTGTTTTTTTTTTTTAGGAGAGGCCTTACCGGTTCGCTTGTAGGTTTTGTCTTTTATTCTGTGTCATTGGTCTTTTTTAGATGAACAAAATCATTCACCCGCTGTGTTGTTTCCAACAAAAAAATAAACAGTGTTTGAATGTTAAAAAGGCGATTTTAGCAAGTAAGCTTTTAAATTCAATATCCAATGGCCTGCCTTATTATGCAATCACTTTGCTTAAAATTTCACTCCATTTTCATTTTAAACTGGAAATTTCCTAAACTGATTATGCCTTATCAATTCCATAATGACAAAATTTTTGGTTAAAAAATATTAAATTAAAAAACTTATTCTATAAATGGGAATTGAATTGATGTAAATAAAATCAATTTCACTTTTATTTTTATATATACATGAAATTGATAAATTTAAATTTTAATTCTTTATTTGGAGATTCAAAGTCTAATCTCTTGATGAAATATTGATACACATAAGACATGGACAATATCAAAGAAAAAAAAATTATACTCATATATCATCCCATGCGATCATCTTCACATTAAGGATTTTTTTATAATAATAAAATTGTCATAGTTTAAATAAAATTACATATTTTTATTGGTTAAGAAGTTAATAAATCATCAATATATTAAGTGAAATTTATAATTAATCATACAATTTATTTGTATCAAACTATAAGTCAATTTTTTATATATAATAATCAACCAGGTAGATGATTAAATTTATATTTGAAAAAGTTTTATTATTACAAAAAAAGGAACCAATTGCCAAAAAAATTATAGGAACTTAAAATTTTATAATTTATAATAGATTTATTTTTTTTTTTGTGGCCAAAATGCAAATTTGGAATGTGGTCAAATTTAAGTCAACAAATTAAACAAATTAAGTGGTAAAATTAGGGTTTCATATAAAAGTTAGATATTTTGCTTAATTAGCCTATCAATTAATGATGAATCCATAATTTACATATTGCTTTTGCTATAATTTCCTTAGCTTTTGTTTTGATTTATTAACTTAATAAGGCTATTAATAATATTATTTGGTGTTTTTAAGGAATTGAAGGTATAGTGGCACTTTGATGAGGAGAAGGCAAATCCTCACTTTGCCACTTAAGCATCTGCCCTTTGTTTCGATAAGCAGAAATATATAAAAAAAAAAAAAGAATAATTAAGGAAGAAAGGAAGCTACAAGTTGGTGTGCATCAAGGACCGTCACCTGAGCACAGTGATCACCGAATAGCACTTGAAGGATTGGAGAAGATGCAATATTTTATTAACCATCTTTTGGAACGATAGATCAAATTGTTGCCCACCAAATAATATCTATAAAACCTATGAGCAATCCATGAACAAAACAAGGAACTCAAGACCATGATCAGCTGCCATCAATAAGGCACCATGAATGGCCCAAAGTTTAGCTTCTAACACTAGGTGGCAATGATGAAGAAAAGTGCATTTACGAAGCAAATAAGGGGCATTAATGCCTTGCCAAACCCAAGCTGCAGCACCCAGGCCAGTCAAACTATGCCACACCCCATCCATGACTATTATTGTTGGGCAAAAATCAAACGGCAAATGCTGGTTATTAAGGATGGCAATGGGATGAATCGGGCACGGATTTGCTATATCTGTCACTCACCTACCAAGGTTGATGGGCAGAAAACTATACCAACATGGTGGGTCACGGGTTCTTGTGGATTACCATAATATACACCATTATTCTTTAGACATCTACAAGAAATCCAACCTCTTTCGAAAGCTGCCAAAGTCCATGAGTCATGGAATCAAAGAACTTTATCAACTCTTCCAAAGTTGAGACACCAATCGGCTAAGACAAATAAAGTTAGGAAGGTTTGTCTCTAGATGGTTTTGCAGTGGGGAGGGAGAGATCAGCAGTGGCCTTGGCAAGTGATTAAACGATGGGCTGTAGAAGGATGGGCGAGTGGGTTGAAAAAAGAGACCTAGTGGAACGAGGTGGAAGATGAAAAAGTAGAGCAACATGATGAAATTGATAGAGGAAGAAGGAACAAAAAAGAAAGACAACATAAAGACAAAAAGAGACTAGCAGCAGTGTGGCAAAAATTAGGGTTTAGGTATTATTTGTTAATTTTGGGTTAAATGGATTCTCAATCCTATAATTTTATTATTTTTTACAAAATGGCCTATTAGATTGAAATTTAACAAGTACAACACTCCTGAATAATAAGAAATCTTGTGGGTCATGGGTTCGCGGGTGTGGATAGCTCTAAATTCGTGCCCACCCATGCCCACTAGATGGATTGATTTTCAGCCAAATATCTATGACCCACGAATGAGTATATGCAATTTTCGAGTTTTACTGATCCATTATCATCCCTACTAGTTATTAGGGGTGTTCGTGGTGTAGTTTATTGTGGTTTAGGGCCAAACCGTAACTGCACCACATATTAAATGGTTTCACACTTTAGAAACCGAAACCGCACCGCTTTGTACACGAATTCAAAAAAAAAACCACACCGCGTAAATTACAATTCGGTTGTGGTTTGATTGTGGTTTTTTCACATAAAAAATCCATCATACTAACTTCGAATAATTACTATAATCTCATAACATATACAAAAAAAATTAAAATACAATCTAATCCAGTCTATAAAACGAATACGCATAAGATATAAAATTTTCAAGATAAGTCAAAGTTATCATCTTAAATCCTACATCAATAATAAACCAATTGTCTGTTTTTCATTATCAAAGCACATAATTAGGAAACTTTTTTATCTACAGTACTCCATCAACATAGACTGTCAAAGCAAAGATGTTTTCCTCAAATCTCAATGCCTAGACAATGGTGCCAAAAACATCATTTACAATCAAACAAAGCAATATCATTCTATCATCTTTGAATGAATTAGGAAAATGAAAGTTAAAAAAAAAATGCATTCTTACCTAAAAGAAGAAAGGAAGAAAACAGTGTATTTAGCATGGTTATTAAAATCACGTTTTTAAGTCGTAAAAACGTATGTTTTTACGAATTTAGAGGTGGAAGACATTTTGAAACATAATAAAAACGCAACTATGGGTAGAAAACTCATAGAAACGTGTTTCTAGTCGTAGAAACATAGAAACATTAAGATTCTATAACTCTAGTCTTATTGAGTTAGATCTGTAAAAAAATATAAATTGGGACTAAATTGTATATTCCCGGAAGCTGGGGACTGGAGCTGTAATTAAGTAGTATTCAGGAGCCCTCTAATGCCAGTTCTGGTGCTTTATTCTCCATTACGTTTCATAATACTACTAGTATTTGTATAAGTGCCAGTTAAGGCACCAGGTGCGGGCACTACAACAAAATAGGTTTCTAGTAACGTTTTCCTAGTGACCTTTTTTACAAATGTTGCTAAACATAATTAAGAAATAGTTAAAATGACATTTAATGTAAATGCCATTTTAACTTGGCATTTTTGTAACATTTCATGGAGCATTTGTTTGAATGTAATTAAAATGTGAATTCCTGACATTTATAGAGTTTAAGTAGCTTCAAGCGTTTTCTTATTTTTTTTATATAGACATTTAATATATTTTTCATAAATATTAATATTATTATGTTCAATTCATCCTAGAATCAGGCATTTTTTGTATAAAATACATACTATTTTCAATATTTTAATATTTCAACCAAAAATATAACTATGTAACAAAGATATCTTCAATTTTATTCAAATAAAATATAATTAATTCTATTATTAGTTTTAATAAAATACTTAAATAATTATTTAAATGGATTTTTTAATTACCTAAACCAAAACCTGCCTCCTCTCCACAAAAACATCAATACCGAACCCTAAAGCCCCAACCAACCTAAAAACCTACCTTATTCCACTAAATTAAGCACAAAATCAATGGGATTTTCGGTGCAAATTACATGTTGTTTCTGATACTTTTTTAAGACAATTTAAATGATTTTATATTTTTCATAATTTGTCTCCAAGTTTTTTTTTTTGTATTTTTGATATAGTCTTATGACTCTACGACTTTTTATGACTCTATGACTCTAAAAGAACCAAAACAACTCTAGGTAGAAATTCGTTTTTAAAAATCTTGGTATTTAGGCCCAGTGAAGATGTGTGAGTAGTGTATTTAGGCGCAGTATTATTGACTCAGCATGTCAGCCCATGAAAAAAAATAAAATTTGAAAGAAATAGAAATCAAAAGAGATGGAGAACTAAATAATTAGGTATATAATTTTAATTTACATTTAATTATACATCTCCTATCGGTTTGGTGCGGTTTTTACTAGTTTTGATATTTGAAAACCGTGACCGCACCATCTGATATTTGGTTTTAAGATTTCTAAACCTGGACCGTAAGTAAAATCGCATACTATTTGATTTGGTGCGGATTGGTCTCCGCGGTTTTGTGGGTTGACTGGTTTCCATGCACACCCTTACTAGTTATTGGCCTATGTACCACACAGAGTATGAAGGGAATTATATATGTCCAGCAATAACTTCTAGTGCAAATCCTCAGATAAAGAAAGCTGAGTAATAAGATCATCCCACTGTGTAATCAAAGATGGAACATGAAATGTTGCTTGACAAAAGACACACTCATTACGCCCAATCTAGATTGTCCAAAAGGTAGCAACTAGGAATCTGAACCATTCAGCTAAAAAATATAGCTTTTGACTTAGAAGGGTAAAAAGCCAACTTTTAAAAGAAGGAAAAGACGTTGGCATAGAAGGAAAGCAAAAACTACCCCACATCTCTTAAGACCCAGAACATTTCCAAAACAAGTGAAACATTGTTTCTAAGGAGGCCTGACATCTGGAGTAGGTTGGAACAATTACCCCTCATGATTTGCTAACATAACTACTATAGGCAAGGCATGCAAGTGACACTTCTATAAGAAGATCTTGAACTTCCTAGGAATGTTAAAAGCCTATAGTGATTTCAAGATGGCTGAGAAATCACAATGCAGAGTACCTTGGATGGATGAACCTGAAAAGTTTAATAAAAAATCCAATTTCTTCCTAAGCTCGAAATTATAGGTTTGCTTTATAGAGAAACTACTCGAGGAGGTTCCAGGCCAAATTAAATTATCATAAAAGGTAAGGTATGAAGAGAGCTTTATATTAAGAATTAGATGGACGATCAGTAGGGAAAATAGGTGCTTGAGATGAGAAATATCCTACTGTAGATAATTAGGGTGCAAGAGGTCAGCTACTCATGAGTTAGGATCCTACAGAACACACCCTGTAATAGATTTCAAAAGAGTAGGCAAGATGCCTGGAATCCAAGGTTCTCCCACACTTGAATATTAGTGTTGTTGCCCACAGACTATTAGACATGGCTCTAAAGAAGAAATCTTCCATGAAAAAGGCTATGCCAAATTGGGGACACACTACCTGAAGAAGAAGTTGCCCAAATAGAATGATTACAACCGTACTTCGCATAAAGGACCCGATAGACTAAAGTATTACCATTTCCATTAAAGATATGCCAAAAAGTCTTAGCAAGGCAGAATCTAATTAAACAATTGGAGATCTTTAATTCCAAGACCTCTAAGGCCTTTGGGGGGTTTAAGAAGGCTCTGATGTCACAGATGGAGGTTATCCTTCTCTAGACATCTAGACCACCAAAATTGAATAAATTGCTTGGACAAATCATCAGCCAATGTAACTAGAATATTCAATAAGGACACGACATATATTGGTCTCACTAAGAAGGTGGAGTGGATGAAAGTGAGACGACCCACAAGATTCAATAACGTCAATTTCCAGTTTGTTAAATGATTGCGGACCTTATTTACTAAAAAATAAAAAGAAGAACAATGAGATAATCCACAATGAAAAGATGATTAATCTCTGGACCATACCTACTAACACGAAGACCTTTGATAGTACCCAAAGATTGGAGTTTCCTAAGTCTTCTAGAAAAAACCTTTACACAAAGAATGAAAAGAAACAGGGATAATAAATCACCTTGGTGAAGTTTAGTTGAAGGAGAAAACCAATCCGTAGTACATCCATTAACTAGAACCAAATATGAAATCGTTGAGATACATTGCATTATAAGATAAACCCATTTTTTTTGGGAATTGCATGACATAGAGAACTTTATCAAAAAATGACCATTGGAGACTGTCATAGGCCTTATGAATATCCAATTTCAAGATTGCTTTAGAAGTGTGGGAACATGCCGAAGAGGGAGTAGAGAGACTGCATGAATCCCGAATATTTTTTTTGGAACAAAGGCAGATTGATAAGGATAAATGAAAGTATGCAAAATAAGTTTAAGATGGTTAACCACTGTCTTTGTAATAATGTTGTAAAATGTGTTGTAAAAGCTAATAGGCCTAAAATCATCAATAGTACCCGTGCTGGAGGACTTAGGAATTACGATAATGCAAGTACGATTAACCTGTTTGAGCATATATCCTCCATTAAAAAAAGGCAAGGCAGCTTTAGTCACATCTTTACCTATTATGCCCTAAAATCGTTTGAATACCATTGGTTGTAGCCTACCAGGTCCTGACACTTTGAAGTTAACCTAACGAAAAGCAATTTTTTGAATGTCTTCTCAAATGAAAAAGGCAAGCAGAGACTCACATTAATAATCAGAGAGTGTTCTGGTGATATATGCACAAAAATTATCCTGATGGAGCGTTTGATCTTTAGGAGGCTGGTTGAAATGGTCATTAAAAGTTGATCAGATATAATTTTGAATTCATCATCACTATAAAGTCATTTATGATCATTCCTCTAATGAACAACAATACAGGCCTAAAGTCTTTTATTCCTCTGGCTCAGTGGATAATCGAGTATTCAAATCTCCCCAAGCAAGCCATTTAACCTTAGCCTTCTGGGCTCATAAACTCTCTTTAGTCGACAAAAGAGAGACATGTTGCTTTCGCAATTCTTGAATTCAAATTTGGTGATCATGAGAATTTTAAAACAGTTGAAGCTTAGGCAGGCTTTCTTTCACTTCATAATTTTGAGTTGGAATATGACAAATACAAGAATGACTCAATTGGCAAAGAGTTAGAACTAAAGCATTACACTTAGAAACCACTTGGAATGTAGCAGAACCAAAAACCTAAGTATGCTAAGAAGACTCGATAACCTATTTGCACTGAGGATAATGCAGCCAAAAGACCTCAAACTTCCTTGATCGATGATAAAATGGGCGAGTAGGGTTAGTATCCAGCAAAATGGGAGCATGATCTGACTGTTGTATACCAAGACTTATGATGTTGACACCCAGGGACAAGTCCAACCAATCAAATTTTACATAAGCCTCATCTAGAATTTCCATAACTATATCATTACCTTGTTGGAAATTTGACCACGTAAAATGGGGACCTCCATGTGGAATCTGCATGATAAATAGATAATCCAAAAAAGAAAGTAGATACTCAGCCCCCCAGAAAAGCGTGAGCATTCTTTTCCATTTTTTCCCTCTTTACAAACAACTTGATTAAAATTGCCAATGAGGAACAAGGGCCCATGATGGCCCGAAAGAATCTCCAACAGGTTGCCTAGGTTTGGCGGTGATATTCCAACCTTGGATGTCCATAAACACAACCAAGATACCATTTTTGGCCCAACTCATCCTGAACATATAGCAGAGGAAGGTGGCTATTACTAAATAATAGCTGACATATACAAAAAGATGACGATCATCCTAGCCATAAGCCTCCACTTCTTCCCGAGGCATCAACAGCTACATTTTTATCATAACCTAAGCACCTAATTAAACTATGTATATTTGGAGCAACCATCTTAGTCTCTATAATAAACAAGATATTAGGCCAATAACAACGGACGATGGACTACAAATGATGAACCATCGTGGCACGACTCAGACCTCAACAATTAAAGGATATAAGCCTCATGGCAACTTGGGGGTTTGTTAAGGAACAAACCCTAAAAATCCATGCACTTCAATGAAAGTCCGAGTAGAAAGACTTACTGGATTACGAAAAACAACTTTAATGTAGCAAAAAAAATTCAGTCAATTGATGAGGGTCTATCGAACTCCAAGAATCTAGTGATTTAAGCTGAGCACGTTTAGGCTTGGAGCCCAACAAGTTCAAGGACACCAATGGAAAAGAATCATCATTGTCATTTCTACTATGCTTACCACTAATTGATGGCTCCCCTTGAGGATGACGTCTAATATATTTTTTCATTGGTGCCCTGTCTTTTGGTTAATCACCAAACCAAATGTCCTTGTATTTCTTACTCTTACTATCAGTTCAATTAGCCTTGAAACAATGTTCAGAGGGAAAGTCTTGGAAATCATCATAAGATATCTTATACAAAGCGAACCGTACAGGATACTGGAGAACTCTTCCATCACTATCCTTTCTGTTAGTTTTAGCTTTAACAAACAGGCAACGTTTTATAGAGTAACTATTGCTTGGCAGCATATGAACCATCAGGTGAAAAAATGACATTAGTTTGAGCTCCTAACATCTTATCATAATAATGAGAAATGGTGAATTTAGTGCTAAGACCGTCAGGTGATCTTGCTTGATCCCTAGAGCAGTTAACATCAAACTTGCCCTTCTTTGTACACTTCGAGTCTAGATCTTGTAGTAATATTCCACTGCTATCGTTATTTGTCTCATAAAGGAACATGAATGGTTGTTTCCTAGAAGTTAGGACAAGATTTATGGCCTTAGCATCACTAGATCGAAGCAAGGAATCATTGTCATAAAATATAATATGTATTTGATGGCCTGCAAGCTCTTTTGGTTGTGGACTAGTCGTTTGAAAAAATGCAGGGCTATGCACATCACGTGTCAAGCAACAACCCTCATCTTTGTAACCATTTATCATGGATACATGAGAATCTGCTAGCTTTTTGTGGAATAGAGAACAGATGATCCATTGCCTCCAAAAGAGGTTGAGACTACCTAAATAAATATCTTGAATTTCCATAGATGAGTTAGTGCAATATGGTCGAGAATGTTCAACTCGATAACTTTTTTTGCAAACTTTGAATATCCCTTCATATTTTAGTTGCACTTGTACTCTTAAGTGATGCCAACGATGACATGAATGATTAGGGAAATTCGTGGCTATAACTTTACCCACATGTTCACCAACATATGTAACAGTTGACCATATCATAAGAATCAGTGAGAGCAGATGAAGCTGAACCCAAACTGAAGCTCGGTAAAATTTATGTTCATTGTAGGGACTTTTAGGATTAAGACAATTGAATACTATTAGAGCCCCTTCTATATGGTAATGACCTTTTTGTTGGAGCACCAAGGCATCCTGCCGATGAAAGAGTTTAATGATGAACTTGTTTGAAGCTATTGCCCCAAGAATCGTGGTTGTATCTCTAAGCTTCAAAACACAATTAATCTAGGTTTGAATAAAATCTTGTGCAAAGCTTCTCCTATCAACTGCTTTGATGAGAATACAATTATAGAGTGAAGAGTAATTACTTTCCATGGACTCCCTATAAACTGTATCAGAGGGATCTATCACGAGAGCAAAGATGCCAAATGACCAAGCTCACTGTCACCTTCACCCGTCTACTCTGTATATATGGACTCAAATCTGCAACTCAAGTTCAGTTTAAAATAACACAAGCAAATCTATCCCCCCTTTCTCTAGTCCAAGACTGCCTGATTACTCCCTAGCATATACTAAATAAAAAAAAACTACCTAGCTGTAATTGGGATTTTAATCCCCCAACTCCAACGCCTATCATCTTCTTCAACACTTAAAACCTCACACATATACCTTTATAACGGATATCTACTATAGTACTTGAAATCTAGCAGAAACCCAACAAATAGAACAAAAAGAGAGATCCAGTATAAAATCAGCAAACTTGGATTTTGAACATCAACTAGACAACCTAGACAAGACACAAATTCAGGGAGTGCCAAATAGAGAGAAAACAGAATCAATCATAGCAAAGAGAGCCCTCAGGCTTCGATCATAGGTCACTGATGGCAGATAATGAACAGCAAAACAGCCAACAAGAAATGACGTCGGCGTCAGCAGTGACTAAGACGAAGAGAGTATTTTTGCTGGGATGATGAGCTCCGTCCCGAGTAGCCCTTTAAGCGCCAATCCTTCAACCCTGAGTTAGAAAGACAATGATTATAGACATGCCAAACGATTGCACCTATCATCGGCATGTGTTCTATTTTGGTGAATGAACAATTAGGGTTTATGAGATTAATTAAGAGGAAAGACAAGAAAGCAACAAAATGTATAAAATGTAGTTAGGACGAGGGTTGAAACGATAAGAATGGACAAAAATTAGCAGGAATCGATGAATTTTTGCAAGATATGGATCATATATGGTGTAGCTCTCCTGTTGCCGGAGAGAGTAGGCTCCGTCAATACGGAGGGAAGTCGCAACATTCCTTGTTTTTTATTCTTTTTGTTTTAACTATTACAGCATCTGCATTTTTTATGCGTGTAGAAGCCTTTTTTGTTTTTTTTTTAAGGACCAAAGAGATGGTGCCGTTTTGTATAGAAGGAGCCATTAGCCAAACTTAAATATTTATTTTTGGCCTAAATGCACCATTAGTCTCCAACTTAACCAACTCACACGAGTTGGTCCCTTAACTTTGACCCAGAATGACTTAGTCCTCAAACTTTGCAAAATCACGCGACTTAGTCTTGAAACTTTTTAAATGGTATGACTTAGTCTGTCATCCACCAGGATAAACTATAACTTTAAGTCCCAACTTCTAATATTTTAGCAAAAAGACATTTCTGTTTAAGAACTTCCATTATCACCAAACTCGGAAGTTACTAAACTTTACTAAACTGTTGAATACATAATTAACTAATTAAATAACTTACAAAATGATTATTCAAAAAAAATTTATACAATAATTTGAGAAAGTTCTAATTATTTAAGAATTTATATTTTACTTATTTTTTTAAAAAAATTACTTTGGTTCTTTATTGGAAAGAAAAAAATATTTTTATGGACTCCACTATTATGTTGATCAATTATTTTTTCTAAATATTTTTTTCTCACTTTTTTCATACAAAATATGTAATATTAGGGACTTATGAATTTAGAGATCATTTTATAAGAGTTTTTCTTTAAGTAGATTTAGTTTTCAAATAATTCTCTAAATTAATTTTTTGGTGTTAATATTTTGTGATTTAGAATCAGTATACCACATTATCTTGAAACTAATTCATCCCTCGCAATTCTCATGCTAATGAAGATGGTATATACTATAACTTTCTTGGCATTTTATTAACACATCAAGGTGATAAGAAATTGGAGGGTTGGTCTTGGACCAATAGGTAAGTTAAGGTTTGTGAATTCACTCATGCAAATTTGAAATTTGGCGTTGAGGAATCGGGCAACTGAACGGAGGTCAATAACAAAAGGAATTTGGTAAAAAATTAAAATATAATTAATTTAACCAATTAATTAGAATATTAACTATTGTTTTTTATTTTGATGGACTCCAACTAGTATTTATATTTGAGAAAAAGATTTCAAATAAATATAAATAAGCCATTAATATGCAAGAAATTGAAAAAATAAAGAAGGCAAAGAAGATAAATTATCCCAAAGTTAAAGTTGGATTGTTTTTTTTTATATATTTTTTTTCAAATTTTTCTTCAGAAACAAATGATAAAATGCCAAATAAGTTATAGTACATACAATCTTCATTAGCATGAAAATAGCAAAGAATGAATAATTTTTAAGATGATGTGGTATACTAATTCTAAATCACAAAAAATATTAATACAAAAAATATTAATTTGGAAAATTGTTTTGAAAACTTAATCTACTTAAAGCAAAGCTCTCTAGAATGATCTCTAAATTCATAAGTCCCTAATGTTGCATATTTTGTATGAAAAAAGTGAGAAAAATATTTAAAAAAAATAATTGATCAACAAAATAATAGAGTGCATAAAAAATATTTTTTTCCAATTAAGCCAACCAAATTAGTTTTTTAAAAAATAAGAAAACTATAAATTATTAAATAATTAAAAAAATTTTAAATTATTGTATATAATTTTTTTGAATTATCATTTTATAAGTTATTTAAGTAGTTAATTGTGTATTTAACAATTTTGTAAAATTTATTAGGAAAAGTTACAAAAACCCCCTGATGTTTGGCCTAACCTACACTTGCCCTTCTTTATTTTAAAAAACCTACACTTTACCCCCTGAAATAGTCAAATCAGTTAAATTTACTGCTATACAAGTGGGCCAAATGCCATGATTGCCTAATAAGATTTGCAAATTGTGCAAATCAACCACATATTCATTTTATACCACCTCCAATCCATTTTCTCTAAATATGTAATATATTTCTAATAAATTTTATATTTCTAAATAGTTTACATCTTTGTAAGTTTACTAATAATTTCTATATCTATAATATGTTTCCATATTTATAAAAAAATAGTTAATGATTGTGATTAATATTAATATTTTCTTGTTTAACATTTTATTGATTTTTTAATTAATTCAAATAGAGAAGTATCATATTTTTTTATAAATATATTTTAGCTAATCTCATTTTATTTTGAAAACTAATTTTCACCATATGAAAGAAACCTACACATTCTACAATTTTTTATCACTACAAAATGTAAATAATATACTTCTTCCGTTCTAATTTAGATGAAATATATTCATTTTTGGGATGTTATAAAAAAGGTTAAAACATTTCCTCTTTTAAAAAATTGTAAGCAATCAATTTACCATTTTACCCACATTTAAATTTTCACTACACAAAACCAAATAAAGAATCTTTTTTTAATCTCCACTCAATCTTTCACTGCACAAAACCCCAAAAAAGAATCTTTTTTTTAATTATTATTTAAACTCTCACTATAAAAAAAATAACACAAATTACATACACCTTAATCTCCATGCCCAGAGAAGTGTTTCATCTAAATTGGGACAGAAAAAGTATTAATTAAGCACATTATTAATCACGTATCATTATATCATTAATTAAGTACATTTTTTGGCCAAATGGTAATTAATTTTTTGTAACTTTCTAGCCTATCCAATGAAAAAATTAATAAGCTATACTTATTTTTTACAAAAAAATTAAAATTTACAAAATTATTAAAATATAATGCTTTAATAAATGTGAAATTTAGTTGTGTATTCAATAAATGTATTACACATTTATTTTTTTTAGGTACTATTAATTATGTATTCAATAAGTTCAAGATTTTTGCTCTCCGTGGAAGACCTCAAGCAGATTTTCAGTTCAAGTCATAAATTCCACCATCGGGGAAGCTATCATAAGCCTTCTAAGGATAGAATTAGAATATTGAGTGGAAATTCATGGTGGATATTTATTCTTTGTTTTTTTTCCCTTTTCTTGAAATTTTCTGGTCTTTTTTCTTGGAAATGTGTCAATTTTGGTTTCAGCTCTCTTTTTCCCTTTCCTCCACCAATTGTATACTATAAATATTGGTAACGTTAATGTTGCCTATATTTTTCGCCTTGCTCCACCAATTGTATCCACCATGAATTTCCACCAAACATTCTATTCTTATATACCCAGAAGGCTGATGATAGCTTCCTAATAATTTAGTTTATGGCTTGAACTAGGGACCTTCTTAAGGTCTTCTAGAGGGAACAAAAGTTTCAAACTTATTGAATACACAACTAAATGAAAATTAAAAAAATAGAAAATGCATAATACATTTATTGAATGCACAACTAAATTTCACATTTGTTGAAATAATATATTTTATAAATTTTTTACTTTTAATTTTTTTTTGTAAAAAATAAGTATAACTTATAAATTTTTTCATTGGGTAGGGTAAAAAGTTACAAAACCTTAATTACCATTTCTAAAAAATGTATTTAATAAATGATATAATGTTACACAATTAATAATGTGCTTAAATTAATATATTATTTATATTATGTGTTGCTAAAAAATTGTAGAATGTGTATATTTCTTTCATGTGGTGAAAATTAATTTTCAAAATAAAATGAGATTAAATAAAATATATTTGTGCTAAAAAATGATGCTTCTTTATTTGAACTAATTGAAAAATGAATAAAATGTTAAACAAGTAAACATTAATGTTAATCGCAAGCATAAACTATTGGTTTATAAATATGAAAATATATTATAGATCTAGAAATTATTAGTAAATTTATAAAGGTAGAAATTATTCAAGAATATATAATTTGGATTAAACATATTATATCTAGAGAAAAAGAATTGAGGTTGCATGAAATGAATATTGTGGTTGATTTGCATAATTTGCAAATCTTATTGGACAGTCATGGCATTTGCCCCCCTTGCATAGCAGTAAATTTGACTGATTTGACTATTTCAGGGGATAAAGTATAGGTTTTCTAAAATATAAGGGGACAAATGTAGGTTAGGTTAAATGACAGGGGGGTTTTGTAACTTTCCCAATTTATTAACCCACGAGTTTGGTAATAATGGAAGTTCCTAAATAGAAGGGTCATTTTGTTGAAAGACTGAAAGTTAGGACCTAAAGTTGTACTTTATCTTGATAGCTAAGGGACTAAGTATCACCATTTAAAAAGTTTGAGGACTAAGTCACATGATTTTGCAAAGTTGGACGACTAAGTCACATGATTTTGCAAAGTTGGAGGACTAAGTCATACTAATTCAAAGTTGAGGGATCAACTCGTGCGAATTGGAAAAGTTTGAGGACTAATGGTGCATTTAGGCCTTTATTTTTTAATCACCAGCCCTTCTCTACGTGAATCCCTTTCAATTGGGAGCTCTTCTCGCGCCCAGCTACCCTTTTGTTCTTTTTGCATTGGTTTGTGCCAATAAGCGACAGTAACTCAGCTTGCAAGATTCTGAATTAAACCTTCGTCTGTGTTGCTACATGAACTACAGATGGCTGTAGCTCTAAAAGTTTTTTATGCCCGCAAGCTGCTTGGTTAAATGCCTGTGAGAGCCAGAATAGAAAGTTTGGAAAATTTGGGACTCCTCATTTTTTGGAACTTCATTGGCCAATTAGAGTAGAGTTTGGTTACAAGTTGATTCGGAATAAGTATCTCACAGCTGCAATAACATATTTTTTATGGGAATTTTTGCCAATAGAGGTAGAGAAAACACAAAAGGGGCTCTCTCGGTTATTGGAATTTACGTTTTCCTCTATTTTTTTTTGTGCTTTCCTTAAAAACATGAGTGAGTAGTTTTCAGGTTCAGTCCAAGGGAGCGATTTCCATTACCAACACCGGTTCTAAAAATTAATTTTACTTGTTGAACTTTTCTTTTAAATTAAAGTACTTACTTTTTCATGGCTCAGATTTATTACAATTAATTTTCTTGTCCTCGCTTATTGGATGAGTTCTAAGATTTCAAATTCCCTTGGTTTTCTTTCAAGCCCCTTGGGTGTGAGGAATTTGAATTAGAAACAAGTGGATTAATTCATACCAAGAGAAATAAGAGATGTTAAATTGTTCGAACTTTTGGATGAATGCCTGGAATAAACTTTTTTTCTTTCCTTGTTCTTCATACTATTTTTGAGTTAATTAGAATTGTGTTTCAATATCTAGTTACTCAAAATTAAGAAATTAATCTAAAGTTTTTTCTAGTTGATTTTACTGTTAAATACTTTGGGTTCTTTTTTGTGGCGGAATAGGGCCCCAGTGCCCTGAATTACTAACACTGGTAGGCTCTAGGGAACTATGATCCCACTTAAGTTACAGTTGGCTAGTTATTACTTGTAAAATACCTTAAATCATTACGTGCAACTAGTTACTTAGCCTACCCTGCATAAGAGATATGCATGCGTTGTCCTGGCTATGCAATGATAATTACATTGAAACTTCATTGAAAACAGTGCCGCGGCAATTAATGAAAACAATAATCAAATAAGCCAAGACATAAATCTTTAGTTGCTTTAACTTCAAGTAACAACTATGTGCATACATCTTAAACTTATATGCACCCAAAAGTAACTTTAGTGTTATACACACCCATGGTCATTAGTATAGGCAATCTATGTATGAAATTACCATACATATCAAAAGAAATATCTTATGACTACTAACTACTAAGATCCGTCCTTAGCTCTTCACCCAAGCAAGGAAGCTTTAAGTGATGAGCCACACTATCCTTGTGCTCACTTAGCCTCTCTGTAAGGCAAACACTTTGGTCAGTACTTACTTATGCTGTAAGTAACTTAGAAAACATGAAGTTTCCTACTTAGAGAATACCTTTGAAACTAAAAGAACTTAGCTTTAACAGTGCCCCTTACCAACTGTTAAGCCCAGACAAAACTGCTTAAACCTGCACAACACTTAAGGGGTGAGTACTCCGAAGTACTCAGTAAGGGATTAGCACCTGCAGGAAAAACATAATGCAAGCAAACAAGGCACAACAAGCATATAAATAATGCATACAAAACAAATCAACAAACAAGCAAACAACACACAACCAAAAGCAAGTAAATAAACAACAATAATGCAAATGATGGGATGGATGGATGAATGAATGAATTATGCACATGCAATGCGCTTAGGACTTCCTTACACCCGTAGGTGTTGGACTTGTCGTGAGCTCTTACGACTGGGGTACTTGGATACTGGCCCTCGTATCCTTGCTAGCACTTAATTAACCCCTTGAAGTCCACTTACGGGCACCTTAGAGTAAGACCTTGCTTACTCAACCTTACCCGCCTTGACGAGCTACTTAGAGTAAGTTTCCACCTACTCACTTCTTACCCGTCTCTTCCCTTAAATTATTGTGCAGGGTAGTTATCCTATGTGGTTAAACTAGTCAAACCCTCAAGGTTTAACTCAAACACTACTAGTGGCTTGCCTACCAAACCAAATGGTTCGGTTGGGATCGACTTAGGTTTTTCTCTCTATTGACCATATGTAAATGATACTCTATACGGCCAATAAAGAGTCTAAAAACCCCTCTTAATCCCCTTAGTGCTCATTCAAAAGCTTAAGCACACTTGAATTACTTAGCCACCAAGTCACACACTTTTACTTAACCACACAACTTAACTACCTCCTAAATAATGCAAAATTCCCGCTCTAGGAATGAATTCTAGACCCAACCGAGGCTATGGAACCTCTTAGGATAACCTAGGAATAGAAACCGAGAGCCTAAGTTAACCTTAGGATGGCCGGAAAATGAGGCCAAAATCCCACTTGGCGACGCGGCGCCAAGGAGCAATTGCTTCTGGCAACGCGGCGCCACAGTGTATTACGCTCTGTGACATTTTCGCATCCTGGCGCCACGGCGCCAATTCACGGACGAATTGGCGACGCATCGCCAACTTAATTTTTCTGGGTTTGTGCGTCCGTGTCGTTCTTGCACATAAACTACTCAAACTCTCTCGTTTCTAATCCAAACTTAATGGGTCTTGTTCCTAGTTCATCCCCACACACAAGACTACAAAACCATGCATTATTTGAGCTTGATTACTTAAACCCTTACCTCAATTTAGCCACACAAGTAAGCAATGCAACATAAGCTTTCCTAGCTCCACAAGCTTCCTTGAGTTCCAAGTCTAAAACCAAAGCAATTTGGCACCCAAACCAATCAAACCAAGACCATTTCTAGCTCTTAAAACAACCTAGAACCAATCCAAATAAACTCAAGAAGCTTACCCACGAAAATTGGATCCAAAACAAGCTTCCAAAGAGCAAACTTGAGCTAGAACACCACAAACAAGCTTGGTGATCCTTCTAACACCTTGGGCACCCTTTAATTTGATGAAATCTTGCAAGAAAATGGAAGCTTGGGCTGTGATTTTGGGAGAGGAAGTGGAGCCACGAAAATTTGGAGTTAGTTGCAAATGACTAAGGAAGAAGAAGACTTGCATATATGTAAACAAGTCAACTTTTCCTTCTCCTTGCACCTAAGTCCACTAGCTTTCAAAAGCTTCAAATAGCTCACCAAACCCTCACTCAAAACCACTTTTATTTGTTCTAAAGGATACTAAAAGCTTCCCAAACTTAATTTTCTTGAACACTTTAGCCACTTAAGATTCAAATGGCCCAAAAACACACTTAGTGCCACAAGTTGTCAAAGCTTACTAGGATGATTCTAAAAGCTAGAATAACTAATGGTCTTGACTTAACTATGCCAAATCACACTTAGGAACTCACTTAACTTAATTAAGCTTATCTTACTTGCTTAACAAGGCGCTAACTTGAGGTACTTAATTTAATAAACACTTAATCAAAGTAAATAAACACTTACTTGATTAATCGACTAGGAGAGCCGTCACACTTGGAATTCACTTACCTCGACATTTTATGTAGAGGAAATACTAGGAGAGCCTTTACATTTTTAGCTCCAGTTTATTTGCTTGAATTAAAAAATTATTTTTTTTCAATGATCAACTGAGTAATTGGAATATATAATCAACCTAGAACTAAGCGTTTTTAATATTGGTTAATTTCACTTTAATTTTATAGTTATTTATTTCAAAACTCAATTAAAATCGCCCTCAATCTTTTATTTCAGCTTTTTGTCTTGAAGCTTTCAGAATAAAATTTTACTTAACATTCAATCTGATTTTCCCCATTATAATACAAATTTATTTATATTTGACAGTTTCGATGATTGACCAAAATTTTGTTGCCATTGCCTGGGACTAATAGTTAATTGGTTTTTTCTTAACATTTTAGTGTTTTTAATTCAAAAAAAAAATTTGTTTCTAATTGTTTTGTTTAGGGCAGAAGCCTGACCTTAGTAGAATTAGAATTTTTGTTTTCATGTAAGTAGAACATAGAAAGTGGTGGCAGAATTGATAAGTAGAGAAAAAATGAGCAAAAACGAAATCCAAATTCCAGAAGCCATAACTTTTTACATTGTCAAAATTGCTATTATATTATGTTGTTTTGAAAGTAATTCAGTGGTCTACAGGTGTCACAAGGGTTTTGCCCTTTTATCATAGTGTCTCGTGGGCCAAAAAAAATACTATTTTGTAGGTATTCGGGAGTTCAAAGTTTTGTTTGAAATTTTTTCTTACTCAAATTTGGTTTTACTTGCTATTTTGGTTTATGTTTCTTTTAGTTTTTACTTCTGAAGGATTACTTTATTTTATTTTACTTTAGATTTTCCCTAATTTATTTTTTGTGGTTTATTAGAGCTTCTTTGATTGTTTATGCATGCAACTCAATTTTCAAACGGAAAAAATATCAAATTTACCACTAATGTTTTGGATTGGGAGCGGATATACCACTATAATTTTTTTTGACCTAATCTCCCACTAATGTTTTAAAATGGGCCGGATATGTCACTGAAGTTTCAAATTAAGAGTGGATATATCATTGGCCATTAAATATCTAACGGAAAATGTTAAAAAGCTAACGAAAAATGTTAAAAATAATAATTTTTAAAATTTTAGGGTAGTAATGCAAGTTTTAACAAATTTTAAAAATTTTTTGTAATTAGATTATCTCTCTCTCTCTCTCTCTTGCATGCCATAGAGGAGATCAGACAGCAAAAATAGAGGGAGGGTGACGATGGGCTAGGGCACTGGTGACGGAGACAGTGACAAAGCTGAAATGCTGATGGCAGATATCAGACCCTTTTTTGGCAAAATCTCAAATGTCCTAATATTTTTTTAAAGATGCATAATAACTCCAAGATTTCAAAACCTGCTATTTTTAAATTTTTTCATTATTTTCTAATCGACAATGGCATATTCATCCCATTTTAAACCATTAGTGAAAGATTAGGTAAAACAAAAAAAACTATAGTCACAAATTCACTCCCTACCCAAAACATTAGTGGTAAATTTGATATTTTTGCCATTTTCAAACCCAGGTGATTTACAGGTTGACCCAGAGATAGACATAACCTTTAATAAATTGAGGAAGGAAGGAGTTGCCTGCAAGAGCAAAATCTTCCGGCTACCGAGTTCGACTTTTGCTATCAAGTCAACTCAAAGGTTGTTGCTTACCGGCCTTCGACAATTGTAACAGTTACGTTATTTACAGAACATTTCTTCCCTTCATCAGAAGCTGGGGTGGCTGTTTGTGTGGCAACTGGCCTCCGAGCAAAAGCAGGTTGCCCTGGAACAGGAAGATCTATGATCTCACTGCTAAGCATAGAACAAACTGTAGACATGGCAGGCCTTTCTTTTGCATGTTCCTGGACACATAACAGTCCTACATTTATGCATCTCAAGACTTCACAATGATAACACGGGCCAGCTTTATCAATCAAATCCGAAATGCTGTCCTCATTCCACAGCCTCCATACCTGAAAATTGGCATAAATCGGTTAGAAAGTTTATGTGAGCTGCTCAATTTTATTATTGAATTTTCAATCTTACAAATCCTAAAAGGGTAATTGATTCTTCATCATCACAGAAACTTGTGCTCCTCCTTCCTGTGATGATCTCTAGTAGCAAAACACCAAAACTGAAGACATCAGATTTCTCTGAAAATTTTCCTGCCATTGCATACTCTGGAGGCATGTAACCACTGAATTCAACATAAAAAAACATCAGATACCATGTCAGAATCGTTTTAAAATTAGTATAACCCAGAAAAGGAGATGATGTTTGATTGTAAATCTTACTACGTCCCCACAACCCTACTGGTGTTTGCATGGTCTTCATTGCCACCAAAAATCCTAGCCATTCCGAAATCTGAGATCCTTGGATTCATCTCTTCATCCAACAAGATATTACTTGCCTTTAGATCTCTGTGTATGATTTTTACCCTTGAATCTCTATGAAGATAAAGCAGACCTCGACTAATTCCTTCAATTATCTTAAAGCGTGTCCTCCAATCAAGAAGTGCTTGCTTTGTAGGATCTGTAATAGCGGATTTGGTTAGTAAACGAGCCATTGAGACAAAAAAGATAGATAGTCATAAAGCTCAAAACTTCTCTTATAGAGTAGTATTAAGTGATCAAATGAGACATAGGGTTTGGAAGCAGATCAAACTAACCAAACAGATATGAATCCAAGCTGTTGTTTGGCATATACTCATAAACCAATATTTTCTCTTCTTTTTCAACACAACAGCCCAGGAGTCGGACAAGATTTCGATGCTGGAGTTTGGCAATCACCAATACTTCATTCATGAATTCTTCCAACCCCTGTCCTGAAGCCCTTGACAATCTCTTCACCGCTATTTTCTGCCCATTATGCAGTATCCCCTGCAATGTAAAAATAGTTCAGACTGCACAATTTGTACAATTTCTGATATGTTATATATTTTTATCTGCTGAAACAATTGGCTACCTTGTATACAGGACCAAAACCACCCTGTCCTAATTTATTTTGAGGGTGAAAACTATTGGTGGCAATTGTAAGGTCATGAATACTAAACAATGGTAGCTCTTGGAGTTTCACTTCGTTGACCTTTTCATCACTATCATTGCCACTTGAAAACCTTGACTGGATTTTCAGAGGATTAATTACAGGCATCCCTTTCCCTGACACGAAAAAAATTATATGTTAGGATATCTAATTTGCGGTTCTACCATTAGATTCAGAAGCAGATATAATTATTACCTTTATGTTTAGCCATCCACTTATGCAAGAGAAATATAAAGACAGCAATAATGGTGATTCCTATGGTCACTGCCGCCATGGTAATCTCTTTAATGTATTTCCTTTCATCTGCAGCATCAAGCTCAACATATGAGAAAACCAGAATTGTAATGAAGGCAGAGAGAGAGAGAGAGAGTCCAAGAAGAGCAAAAAAAAGTTTCACCAAGTTCTGAATATGCAACACGAACAAACAGATCTATTCCACCACTTGCAGTGTAGTCAAAGTGCCGCATATCGACCAAGTCTCCAGCCCACAACATGCAACCAATACCTGGATCAAATGCATAAGCTGTGCAGGAACAGTTCTTTAAGCACTCGTCTTTGCAGTTATCTTGAGAGTTAGAAAACCACTTTGCAAAATCAGGAACTTTCATCTTCTTTAGGGCAACAAACCCATCATTTTTTCCCGCATCACTTGTATTTGTCCTCATTCTTTCGCACTGCAGTTTTGTAGTCCTTACGCAGCCACTGCTCCAATTCCCTCTATTCCATTCCTCCAAGTTCTTTGGTTTAAACCCTCTCAAACAACTACAAATAGACTCCTCGTTTTGCGGATCACAACTACCAAATAAACCACACTTACCATAAATATCACATTCCGTTCCTGGTGTCAGTGATTTTATATTCCAGTCTTTATTCTGATAATTCCACACTCTTTCCTCCACCTTCCCAAGTGAATTCAACAAATAGCATAATATAATGGACTCAGACTTGTTCGCAAGGCTAAAAGAAAAATAAAATGTTCCTTCTTCATCTTGCTCCATATTAAACCCATTCAAATAGACCGAATTCATGACTGGTACTCCAATGAATATATGATTATTCCATGGGCCACTCCGCCAATATTGCCTCGACTTGTTCCGAAGAAATAATTCAGGAATATTAAGAGGATCAAGACCAAGAGAGAAGTCACCTGCAGATGGATCAGAAAAGCTTTTCCATGATGTCAGTTGCACCCTCTCGCCAGTTCTTGCGTTAGAGCTAAGTTTCATATTTGCTACTAGTACATTAGAAGCATGCTGGAAACTCTGCCACATGATTCTTCCATCTGCCTCATCTAACAAGACAAGATTTCCAGTGTCCTTCAACTGGGCTGTTCTGTTGGAAGCTGGATATTTAACACTTGTTGACCAAATAATTTCCTTCAAACCATTCAAAATAACCAGATTTCCGTCACTGGAAATCGTCAGAACACCTGAGTTATCACTGAGGGGTTTGTTACTGTTGGCGACCCATATGACGGTTATCACATCGATGTTGTTATACCAAATCCCCACGAAACGAAGTGTAGAATTGGAAGGGCTGAAGAATCCCAACTTGAACACTCCATTATGAGATGTTATAGCTCCAGGATCTGCTATAGATTCAGACCGGCTGATAATGTCCGTTGCAGTGAGGAGCTGCACAAAATAGCAAGTCAGACACAGAAAAGCCAGTGACATGCTACCCATCTTCATTTTGTATTGCTCGGCTCAGCCACAAAATGTAGCATAACCTCTAATTATAGTTGTTCCACAAAAATCAAACATAGTGCAATTGATCGTCTTCTCATTTCTGACCTTCTCTCTCAGTGGAAAAGTCAGCAGCAGCATCTGAACCTTGCAGACCTTTGAGACTGACCACGTATTATGTATAACTTGGCGATGTGTTGACCATTAGCGATTGGCGGTGCCATGAAGCAGATTTTAAAGTCGATGAAAATGACCTCAACTCTACTCAAGAATTGCCAAGAAATTGCTGATACAAGTGCCAAAGTTGAAAAAATATTGCCAATTAATAAATGAGAAAGTGATATCAAGATTTGGTGACCGGTGAGTAATGGTGGCGAATAGGCCTGGGTGATCCAAGACTGACCCGGACTTGGTTAGGGTCAAACTCAGCCCGGCACGGTCAAATCCGGGCTCAGCCCAATACAAAATGAACTCGGAAGGTGACGAGACGAATATAGGCCAGGGAAAATAAGGAAGCCCAAATCAGACGGACCAGTCCACAAACACATTCAAACCGGACTGGACCAGACCAGCCCACGACTCGGCCGAGCCAAGCCTACCGTTTTCAAGGTTTCTGTTGCGTAATTTTCAGATTTTTTAAAAAATGGTAAAATTACACCCTACCCCCCTAAAGGCTCCAGAATTTTTTTTGACCCCCACACGTTTTTACCCTTAATCAACAGTCACTTATGGCTAGTTTTTAAAGGCTTTTTGGGCAAAACTAATTTTTTCTTCTCCTATAAATAGCCAACCTCCTTCCCACACTTCCTCACACCAATCTTCTCTTCTCCAATCTCCTACAATACAATATTCTCTCATTATCTCTACTATATCTCTCCAAGTTTCTTAATCTTTCACTAATATTTTTTTAATTACCTCTTAATCATCTCTCCATCTCTTCAATTATTTTCTTTCACTAATGGCTTCACGAGGAAAAAACTCTGGTAAGGGCAAGGGTGTTGCCTTCTCCTCATCCGGCACGGGGGTCGGTTCATTTCTTTTAGGACGTTTGTTTCGCAAAAATTGAGACTCGCACTCACAAGAAATTGCCGAAAATGATCCCAACATCAACATGGCGGCATACGACTTTGGCTTTGACAATCAACTCTCTGATGATGATGTTGAGAAAATTCCACCGACTCAAGTCGGTGCCGAGGGCTCCCAACTGACGCCACAAAGTGAGCAACCCGAGCGGAGTTAAGTGAAGAGCAGGAATTTGAAAGCTTCCGTTTGGGCGCATTTTAAGCAAGTTTGGGAAGGCGAAACGAGGTATGCCAAGTGCAAACATTGCGACAACAAATTTGCACACAAATTGAACTCCAAGACGGACACCTTCATGAGGCATTTGAGCAAAGTCCATGGAGACATCAGCGGCATTTCCGTTGGACAAACACAATTGACGGGCATTGACAGCTCTGGAGGTCTAAGTATTTTTTGATTTAATCTAAAAACTGTTAGGCAAGGTTTAATTAATTGGAAGATGATTACTGAAAAACCATTTAGATAAGCTAAGAATGAACATTTAGAAAGATTCATCCAAGAAAATCTAAATCCTGCTTATAAAAAAAGGTCTAGGAAAATGCTAGGAGAGAAAGCTTTCTAAACGCTAGGAGAGAAAACGCTAGGAGAGAAAGCTTTAAACTGTATAAAGCTAGAAGAAGTGATTTACAAGTATATTTTTCTACCATTAATCATTGTTTGTCATTTACATTTGATATGTGGATATCTTCATAGGACAAAATAACCATTGTGTCACTGCTTATTGGATAGATGATGAATGCGTTATTCAAAACAGATAATTGCTTTCAAATGTACGGAATTTGATCATACGGGTTAGAATATTTTCAACTGCATTATTGAAAGTTTGTATGAATTTTTTGTTGCCGATAAAGTTTTGTCCATTTCTTTTGACAATGCTTTAAACAATGATTCGACAGTGAGAAAATTAATAAAAGAAATAAAACCACCGCTTGATGGAAATGTTTTTCATGTTCGTTGCTTGTGTTACATTTTGAATTTATGTATCCAAAATGGTTTACAACAATTGCAAAACCAAATTGAGCCAATTTGGAATGCTTTATTTTTTTTTAAAACAATGAACAAATTGACTCGTGAATTTAAAATGTTTTGTATTAAAAATAGGATGAATTTTTCTTGAAAAATATTTAAAATCGATCGCCCCACTTGATGGAACTCAACATTTGAAATGTTAAGTGACGCTCAACCATAGGCAAATCTTTTGACTCATTTTGTGAACTCAAAAGTTCAAGGCGACTGGCTAACAGATGAGGTTTGGGAAAAATGTTTTAAGTTAGTTGAGTTACTTAGATATATTTACGAGGCAACAAATTTTTTTCCTAGGGTTTATTACCCAACAGTGCACCAAGCAATGTTATATTTTGTAAACATTGTCTATGTTTTTTACCAATACAAAGAAGATGATTTTTTGCAACTAACTGTTGAAGCAATGCAAAAAAAATGGCTTGATTATTTTCAACAGATCTCGCAAATTTATCTTGTTGTATGTGCATTAGATCTCAATGTTAAAATCACTGGTTATTTGCAATTGTTAGAAGCATACTAAAATACATATTTAGGTCAAGCATAAGTTTCTACACTTGCTATTTCTACTGAAGCTGACCACAATTTGAGAGAGTTATAGAAGCTCTACTCTGTTAAGCATTCTGATAAGGTTAGGTCATCCAATCCAACACCTGCACGACATTCCACCTCCTTATCATCATCAAGATTCAACCCAGTGGCAAATATCCTCAAACGACCAAGACCCACAAACCCGGGATTAACGGAATTGGATGATTACCTCTACACTTCATTTGAAAACAAATGAGGAAGACATCCTCGAGTGGTGGAGGAACAAAAGAGGAAGATTCCCGATATTATCCATACTGGCGCAAGAGATTTTGGCAGTTCCAGTCTCCTCCGAGGCCGCCTTTAATGCAGGGAAACAAGTCATCTCGGAGAAATGAGTAAGGCTCAGACCTAAAGCCATTGAGGTTTGTGTTTGTACTCGGGATTGGGCGCGTACTGCTATAAGGAAACAAGATATTAAAAGCTTCGATGATGAGGTCCTTTTTTATGATGACCAACAAGAGTAGATTGTAGGTTTTCGTTACAATTTAAAAAATGTAATTGATCCGATTATGCTACTAAGCACAGATCTTAAGTTTTACCTTTTCATTTTTTTTCATGGAGCATTTTGCCATTTTCAAGTGTAAGGCATGTTAAGTGCCGTTTGGATTTTCTATTATTAAATTTGTACCGGCGGTGGTGTTTCTTCTAAAAAATATATATTTCAAAAAAATACTATCAAACAACGATTGAAAATATATTCAAACGCATTTTTTTCTAATCATATTAACTCGGCTCGACTTGGCCTCGCCCTGCCCCGCCCCAACCCGAGCCCCAATTGGAGTTTTGCTACCAAGTCAACTCAGAGGTTGTTACTTACCGGCCTTCGACAATTGTAACAGTTACGCTATTTGCAGAACATTTCTTCCCTTCATCAGAAGCTGGGGTGGCTGTTTGCGTGGCACATTAGAAGGATGCTGGAAACTCTGCCACATGCTTGTTCCATCTGCCTTATCTAACAAGACAAGATTTCCAGTGTCCTTCAACTGGGCTGTTCTGTTGGAAGCTGGATATTTAACACTTGTTGACCAAATAATTTCCTTCAAACCATTCAAAATAACCAGATTTCCGTCACTGGAAATCGTCAGAACACCTGAGTTATCACTGAGGGGTTTGTTACTGTTGGCGACCCATATGACGGTCATCACATCGATGTTGTTATACCAAATCCCCACGAAACGAAGTGTAGAATTGGAAGGGCTGAAGAATCCCAACTTGAACACTCCATTATGAGATGTTATAGCTCCAGGATCTGCTATAGATTCAGACCGGCTGATAATGTCCGTTGCAGTGAGGAGCTGCACAAAATAGGAAGTCAGACACAGAAAAGCCAGTGACATGCTACCCATCTTCATTTTGTATTGCTCGGCTCAGCCACAAAATGTAGCATAACCTCTAATTATAGTTGTTCCACAAAAATCAAACATAGTGCAATTGATCGTCTTCTCATTTCTGACCTTCTCTCTCAGTAGAAAAGTCAGCAGCAGCATCTGAACCTTGCAATCCTTTGAGACTGACCACGTATTATGTATAACTTGGCAATGTGTTGACCATTAGCAATTGGCGGTGCCATGAAGCAGATTTCAAAGTCGATGAAAATGACCTCAACTCTACTCAAGAATTGCCAAGAAATTGCTGATACAAGTGCTAGAGTTGAAAACAATAACCTGAATATTGCCAATTAATAAAGGAGAAAGTGACAACAAGATTTGGTGACTGGTGAGTATGACATGTAGTCACTGAACAGTATAAATTTAAGTGGATCGAGTGCCAAGGACTGGTATTGTGATTTGGTGAGACTTTTGCTTCACATGGCTTTGGCAACGCGTCCAACTTGATGAAGCCTCTGCTCCTGCCTCGGAAGAAAAGCCGCAAATATATTAATTGATGAACATATATTAAACATAATTTTGTATTTCAATCATTTTTTAATCATTATTGATGATGAAGTTTCATAACATCAATTATTTGCTTCAAACTCTGTAGTTTAATAAAGTAATTTGATATATGATTGTTAAAATTGAAAAAAAAAATCTATTGGATTTCTTCCTTTTAATAAGTGGTTAATTTTGATGATTACAAGACAAGTTCAATTTGTCTTCTAAAATGTTTTTAATCCTTGGGTTAAATTTGTTTGTGTTTTCTTTAAGAAAAGAAAAATGTATTTTGACTGTGTTAGTAAAGTTTGATTTTCCAAGTGTTTTATATCAAAGACTTGTAGTAAGTTGATTTGATGTTAAACTGTGTTAGTAAAGTGTGAAAATTGGCTAGTTAATATAATAAGATAAAAAGAAAGCAAAAACAACTTGAAAAGGTCCAACAAGTTGCATTGTATGTTTATTTTTGCATCCGAGACGTTTTAGCTCCAGGTAGTTACAAAGCAACGGGTTGAAATGAATCAATAGATTGATTTTTGAAAGCAAGATTGTTTTTAGCTCCTGAAAGTTAGAAACTACTGGTTAAAAATAAAACAATTAGTTGAGAATCACCAGAAATATCTTCTGTGCGAGCAAGCGTCCCAGAAATTTTTGAAAATTCAAATCTGATGCGTTCCATATTTGCTGTCACATAGATTTTGCACCTAACCAGTTATAAATGATGCTACCTATCCGTTGCAACTCAAATGAGAATTTTTGTCTAAGACACGTTTTTCAACAAGTAGGAATTTTGCAAGAAGAATTAACAGATAGAAGCTAAAAGTTGTCAAATTTAACATTAATGGTCATTAGAATTCTAGGAACGTCTCTAGACCATCTCTGCAGGATTTCAACGTCTCTTTTGCACCAAAATGGATATTAAAACATGGAGAAACATCTTGGGTAAAAATTTTGGCAAAAAGAAAAGCAATTTCATCTTCAAAGAGCTTGAGTTTGAGAATTACCAAAAGATTGAGCTTTCACTTGCTTATCTAGCTTTGAGAGTTTCTATTGTTCTTATTACCTTGTAACCACAAATTTATTGAATTTATCTTGAGTGTTTGTTTTCCTTGTAAGGAAAAGAGAATTAAAAAGGTTTTTAGTTAGCCCTTAGCAGAAGCAGACCTAGTAAGTGGTTGTGGTGGATAGAACTGCCAAAGGAGTATGTGCTTTTGTGTACTCTTGTGATTCATAGTGGAAAAGAAAACTTTCAAGTGATGAACTTTAGGAGATTAGTAGGCTATCAATAAGAGAGACTGAACCTCTATAAAAATTCTCTTGTGTAAGCTTCTCTCCCTCTACTTACTTGATCATTGTTTGGTGATTTATGCTTTTTACCTTGGTTAAATTTGCTTGATTTAAAAAATACTTCAAAGCTAGCTTTCAAAGCAAAATTTAAATGCATTGTGGTAGTCATTTTCTGGTTAGAATATGTTTATTTATTACTTCTTCAATTGAGTTTTAGTTTAAGAGTTTAAAAACTCATTTTCGGTGTACTTTGGAACTCAACCAATTCACCATCTCTTGGTTGCACTTGGGACAACATTTTCTAAATAAATTTTTCATCAATATTAAAAATTAGATTTTCAGTAAATCACATACGAAAAAAGAAAAAAAAAAAAGACAAAAGCAAGAAAAAAAAGACAGGTTCTAGTCCCTAACTTGTTAATCTTTCCATTTTAAGCTCTGAGTTACATCCACGTTAGATTCTAGTTCCCAGATTTTATAATTATTTAACTAGATCTTCTATTTGTTCTCCTGGTCCCCAAAATTTTTGTTTTTGTTGTTGTTTTATGCACTATCTTTTAAAGTAAGACATTGGTGACCATAATTTGTTTAATTTTTATCTAATCCAGTTTTTTATCTTTTTTAAGTCAATTGTTAAATCCTTAATAACTAAAGTTTTTCCCCATTTTTTGTCTCAATCCTAACTTTTTTTTTTATTGATTTTCTTTGTTATTGTTTTCTAAAATGAAACTTTAATCATTATAATTTGCTTACTTTTGGCATAGTTCTAGATTAAAATTAGAGATCAAGAGAATAAATGGAGAAGTTTGGTAACTCACAAATCGTAGTGGATTTTTTTGTAATAAATTTTAGCAATAAATAAATAAAAATTTATCATCAATAAATTTATGATAATCAAATAAAATTTATTTTTTTCAATTTATTGCCTTCTAAAGTAAAATTTTTGTAACCATGGTTTCTTTCTTTTATTTTTTTTAATCAACAATAGTGACTTCGTTTATACTTTTTTTGTTGGTTTTTTATTATTGTTTTTTTAACAAAAATTTAGTCAATATGAGTTGTCTACTTTTTTCTTTATTAAGTGGATGGTAAAGCTTTTAATTTTAAAAATCTTTACATTTTTTCTCTTGGCCTAAAGACCATTTTAGTTGTCATTTTTTGTCATTGAAATTTCACTCTTTGTCTTATATTATTAACTATTCATATTATTTCTCTCTTTTAAAACAATATTTTAGTCACTATAGTTTATCTCTTCATACTTATATTTTTGTTTATTGCTCTTTTAGTCCAAAAACTTTACTTGACTTTTTTATCCAAGTTCTTGCTTTTATTTTTTTCATTTTAATGAATTTTTTTTTCCTTTGTCAATGATCACCATTGTTTATATTCATATTTAATGTTGACACGGATTTAGCCATCATAATGCACAACCACCATAAACCTCATTAGATATAAGTTTTAGGAGATCTACTCTAAAAGTCCTAAAATTTACAGAAAATATTCAGTCAAACCATAGGTTCTCAAACTTAACTTTTTTATCCTAAGATTTTAGAAACATTTAAATTAATAGGAAAAGTACACTTTAAGTCCTAAATTTTTTTTTATTTTGCCAAATTAGTTAAAAAACTTCTCAATTTACCTGACAAGCCCTAAAACCTATAACCATTAACTCTTTTAGCCCAAGTACAACTAAGAGTGAGTGAATTGGTTGATTTTTAAAAATAACAAAAAATTAGTTTTTGATATCTTAAAACAGAATGCAATTCAAGGAATACCAATAAACTCATTCTAACTAGAAAAGCCTATCACAATGATCCTATATTTTGCTTTGAAAAGATTTTTGAAGTAAGCAACTTCAAACAATATAAAACTAGGAGCCACTAAGCAATGATCAAGCAAATGGAGAAAGAGAAGATTTCACACAAAGATTTTTATAGAGATTCGGTCTTTTCTCTTAAAAGCCTACTTGTGTCCTCAAGTTTACCGTTTTAAAGTTTTTTTCTCCACTATCAATTTAAAAGTACACAAGGCCTTACACTATTTAGTAGCTTTCTACCTTCAACTTTTACTAGTTTTCCTAAAGGCAAACTAGAAACCTCACCAATACTCATTAGTTTTCCTAAAGGCTAACAAAAAACCCCATCAACACTTTTTTCCTTTCCAAGAAAATAATTCAATCTCATAAGGTAATTTAACCAAATTGGTGTTTACAAGGTTGTAAGAACAATTGAAGCACTAGTTGCCAGATAAGCAAGTGAAAGCACTAATCTTTTGGCCAATCTTAACTTTTGAGCACTTTGATTTGATTTTGATGATAAATTCTCACTTCTAATGATTAAGAGTTCTTTCCAAAATATTTCTCCATGAAGTTATACTTATATGGATGCCAAAGTAATGTTGTAAAACAGCTAGAAAGGTCAGAAAAGCCTCTTGAAATTTTGGGGACTATTACTATCAAATTTGACAGCTTTTTACTTTTGCCCAGCTCTTTCAACCTGTTGAAAACTGAGTTCCAGACCAAAAAATGAGCTTTTCTCAAATGGCTATAATGCTGACTAGGCTGGTGTGAAATCTACATGGCGATTTGAGCTGTAACGTTCCAATTTTGAATGTTTGAAGATCTCTTGGATGATTTATCGCGCGGAAGACCTTTCTGTGTGGTTTCCAACTAGTTATTCCATCTCAATCGGTTACTTCTCACTTCCAGCAGCTGCAGACGTTTGTGCCTCTAGAATTCAACTGGTTGGCTTGTTCTAATCTGTTACTTTGAGGACTCCTGAAGCTAGAGCCTCTCTGGTGCGAAAATACTATCATGAAACAACTAGTTGGACCTTTCTAACCCATTGTTTTTGCTTTTTAGCATACTAACTTGCAATTTTTAACATGTTACCGACATATTAGAACACCAAATCAACTTGCTACAATTATTTGATATGAAACACTTGGAAAAATCAACATGAGTAAAATACTTAATCAAAATAAAATTTCCTTTTCTTGAAGAATGCTCAAACAACTTTGAACAAATATTGAAATACATAAGTAAACACATTAAGCTTATTCTATAGCCATCAAAATTAGACACTTATTAAAAGGTACAAATCCAACAATCTTCTCTTTTTTATGATGTCGAAATAACCTTTCTAAAACCATATATAATAAGCAAACAAGAATAAACAAATGCTAATTATTAATCTTTCATCAAGCATTCTCCAATTTTATCTCTCATCCTTTTTGTCATAATCAAAAAGACATATAGCCACTGAAATAAATCACATAAATTCTCAAATATATTTATTACAACATGCAACAAACTCCCCCTTAATTGAGACATATAAATTTTAAGGCAAAAGAAAAACATGCTCCCTCTTATTTTAACTAAATAAAGATTTATAGAGATTCAATCACTTTCACAAGCAAAATATAAAGCATATGTTTCCCCTTTCTCCAACATAAAAATTTACAAAGTTCTCCCTTACTTTTTCCATATTTCATTAAATCAACATAAGAAACAGACCAATATTTTCTTCCCCTTTTTGTCATAATCAAAAATATCAAGATAGGAAGCATATAAATATAAGAAAGACAATTAAAAACAAAGACACAATTCTCAATAATTCATAGTCATGAAGATAACTAAACATAAGCATATAGAATTGGTCGATCGTTGAAACCGCAAAAAATAATTATGATATCCCTAACAACTCAGAATAATAAATTTGTAGTCTAACAGTGAAAACCAGGTTGAATCCCAAGAGAAATTTCTTAACCGAAAACTTACTATCAGACAACTGAAATAAAAGGTTGGGGGTATTCTTGAATTAAATGCTGGATTAAATTAACTGTAGAATCAAAATAAAATTAACCAATACTAAAAATGCTCAGTTTAGGATTGATTATCCATTTCAATCATGCAGTTGATCATTGAAAGAAAATCTTTCTTCACTCCAAACAAATAAACAAGATTCTCTTTAAAGCTAAAAGGAACCTAAAGAATTCAACAGTAAAATTAATCAAAAAAAGCTTTAGATTAATTTATTAATTTTGAGTAACCAAATATTAAAAAGTAATTTCTAATAAACCCAAAATTAGCATTTAGAATAATGAACAAAAGTTTATTCTAGGTAACAATCCAAAAGCTTGAATAATTTAATCTGCCTTACTTCTTCGTATTAACTAACCAGAAATAAAAGTAATCTCAGTCAATTCACTTGCTTCTAATTGAATTCTTCACCTAATCAGTTGAAAGAAAATCAAGCAAATTTATAATTGCATAACCAATCTAACAAGCAAGAACAGAAAAATTAATTGTAATAAATTTGAACAACAAAGAAGTAAATACTTGAATTTAAAAAGTATTTAAGCAAGTAAAATCAATTTTCACAACCGGTATTGACGATAGAAATCTTCCCTAGAATTAAACCAGAAAAATTGCTCACTTTTGTTTGGAAGAAAAAATAAAGAACAATAATAATAATAAAAAACTTAAACTGTTGAAAGAGGGGGAAGTTCTTACGGCAGCCACGCTTTAAAACCAAAAGAAAAACAAACCTAGTGTACTAAACTCATAAAAACTCTATAAATTTTTTATATTATTACAAAAGTACCCCAAACAAATAAAAAGATTCAAAATAACTAGAAAGTTTTAAAGTTGTCAGTCAAGCAATGCTCCAGAACAGCAATAACAACTTCAAGCTGAGATTCGACCTTTATGCAGTCACTATTTATCAAAAATTAAACCATAAAAGTTGTAGATCTCCTTCTTAGCTTCGAAACTACACCTGAATCGCATAAAACGGACATCTACAACCAAAGATATGCCCAAAATACCGCAACTGCTTCCGAGCCAGCTGTGACTCGTAAATCGCGACTTTTAAGCTGAATTTTACCATCTTAACGTGCAAACTGGGTTTCATGGTCTGAATGTGATTTGTAGCTCCAGATGTTAGCTTTCCAATGAATTAATAATCACTTCATTCCGATCTCTGTAGCTGAAGATATGAATTTTATACTGTAACATTGCCAATCTGTCAGAATCCTGAAAGAATGCAACCAAATTAAAACTTGTAAAATTCCAATTAAATCCACTTTCAATCAATTGAGCTCATATATGCTATAAGCTATAAAACATACTCAAAATATATCTTTAAGATTCAAAACATATTAAAACATACTAAATATGAGAGAAATAAATATAATAAATATAAGTTTATCAAGAACCATCTAGAACTTTAAATAATACATATGTGGGACAAATCTACAATAATCATGGTAACATCAAGCACATAGACAAGCAATATTTTGTAGTAAAAAGGACCTTTGAGAATTTGAATTTCAACCGTCAATTTGAGTTCTAAGCCATAAATAACCACCAAACTTTACAGGAAAGTTTCTTTTATCAAAAGGGAGTTGCTAAAGAGAAAAATCTAGAATTGATCAATAAAATCAAATTTTGACCTTCCAACTCAAGAAAATTTTCCTAAACCTATAGACTGAAGAAAACATGTTCAAGTGCTAAGAAAATGACTTTAAAAAGTTTGAAGAAGTCTCAAATGCGGTAAGGAGCTTGACTGCAAGATTTTAGACCAGAAGGACAACAAATGCAAAAAAAGTCAATATTCAAATAAAAATAAAAGTTGCATTAAAAAAACTTGCAGCAGCTAGCATGGTCCGAATATGACCCCCAACCTAAAATTTTGGTATTTTAGTTTTAAAACTCTCATGAACAAAAGTTTAGGCTTGCTACATGAAAGCTAATGGAACCGAAATGGATTTAAAATCACCTTTGGAATGCATGCAAAAGTGCATTTTGCAGCAAGGATGAAACTGGTTTTATTTCTAAAGTGACTTTTACAAAGATGAGAAGCAAGAATGCCAAACTAGGTTTAAAAACCAGAATTTCTGAATTTTAACACCTTATTTTCAAACGCGGTGTTGAACTTGTCTGTAATTTTTCAAGTCAATACTTTATTTACAAAGAAAAGTCAACTTGGAAGTCAAAACATGCAATTTTAAAGAAACTTACAGCAAAATTTTTAGATCTAAAACCTATCAAAGTTCAATCTGATTTCAAGCAACAAAACCTTGTATTTTATATGTAATAGAGAGGTGAACACGAAGCAAAACAGTTTAGAAAAAAATTGGCATGGTCAAGTCGGCAACAAAGCCTCAAAACAGTAGACTTTACAAACAAAAATTTTACAGTAAATTGTGCAACAAAATAGGAGACATTCAAGACCAAGTTTTGATAAACAAGCATTGCAGACAAGTTTCACGCATCAAAATATGACTTACAAAGCTAATACAAGCCTTTAAAAGCAAATGATTGAAGTAAAGGGTCACCCAAAACCAAAGCTGAAATTTTTTTTATAGTAATTAAAAAAGATCTGGTTTTAAAGAGCTAAATGGAGTTATAGCTTTCCAATGAATTTTAAACTTTGCAAACACTTTTCTTTTAGTAAAATACATTTGCTTAAGGTGTTAAAATATATGAAAAATTAAAAAATCCCTATGAGATTTGGTGAAACCCATTATTGTGCCCTCAACTAATCACTATTTGAAATACCTACATTTACCCCAGCTAAGTTAACACCATTAATGACTGTCACCACAAAAATGAGAAAAATGTCAGACTTTGCCTTTACCTTTCTTCCATAAAAACTTTGCCCCTAACTATTAAAATCCTTTCAAACTAAACTAATTAATCTGAAACAAGAAATCACCCACAAACCTGTTTCTTAATCAAATTCTACGATAAGGAAAAAAGATCAATTCTTTCCACTACTCTCTCCGTTCAGCACTTCTAGCGATTGAAGAGTTGATTCATCAATTATAACCTCTTCTCACAGCTCTATTTGCGAGTCAATTCATCATTCGGCCAAAAGATGGTCAAGGAGAGGAGGAAATGGCGGTATGATGGGAGACAGAGAGGATGGAAATGGTGAACTCATCGAACTACCTAATTTGTGCACAATGAACACCGCCACCTTCACGGAAGTTGTAGTCCAACGACCCAAGTGCACGATGTTTGGAATTGAGCACTTGACTCATTTTTCTCTTTGAGCCCGCATCAACATCTCACCAACAAGCCTTTGATCATCTGGTCCTTCGATTCTATTTTTAAGTTCCTGAATTTTTCTCTTAAATAGCCAATATTTGAATTGGAGTTATAAGTGGGTTTTTGATCTCGTAGATTTCATTTTTTGTTTATAGGTTTTGTTTTTCTTAAGTTGGGTAAAGCTTATGTGAATAAAGGTTAGGAGGGTAAAGTCAGATATTTTCTCTTTTCTGTGCTAATAGTGAATAACTGAGTTAATTTTCGAGGGGATAAGTGTAAGTTTTTAAAACAATGAGAATACAATCGTAGGTTTCACCAAATCTTAAGAGGTTTTTTGTAATTTTCCCTAAAATAGAAATCTAAATTTCAGAACAAAATTTTGTCATTCAACTCCTAAAATTATCTTAAAAATTGGAGAATTTTGGTCTCAAAGCTATTTAATGTAAACTCATCGAATTTTTGCTACAAAATTTGGATATAGACAATGTATTGAACTTAAAAAACATGATTGTGAATTTCCTAAATAAGGAACCTAAGAGCTTGGATTTGTCTCATTTCATTAAACAAGAAAGATGATTAAGCATTTACCTTCTAAGAACAGTAAATAACTCATATATATCTATCAAGCAATCAGCACCTTGAAAAATAAGTAATTCAAATAAATAATCATAAATAATCATTGAAAATTCAATGATGCATAAGAGCTTTAATATCAAGTGTTTGCTATTGTGCTCCAAGTTCCTTCTTTACAAGTGGTTAGAGTCTTATATAGAATCATTCTTTGATTACTCCACTCTACATGAGATTTCAAGCTTTGATTTTTGGTATCCAAATCTATTTGGGTCCATAAGGGTTAGCTTCAACAAAAAGAACCCATACAAATTTATATCCAATAAGAATTTTTCCTCTTCTAAACATGCATTCATAAGAATAATGTCCTTTTTTACCACAAACATAGCATGTTACAAATGGACTAGATGAAGATGTAGATGCATCAACAATACGGTTCCTAAATTTCTTTTCCTTAAGTAATGAATCATAGCTTATACCTGCTTTATCATAAACACCCTTTTGATCATTAAGCAACAAATTAAGCTTTTCTTCACCCCTAACAAACCTAGACAAAGATTAGGTAAGATCAAGGTTCTCATTTTTTTAGTTCATATCTTTCTTCAGCTAATGAAGCATTTAAAGCTTTTAATTCACCTACTTGTTTAGCTAATTTTTTGAAATCCTTGTAAAGAACATTAAAAACATTTTGCAATTCTAGATATTTACTACCTACAGATAAATATGAACTAGATGAATCACTTCAATATCTCATTACCTCATCTTGTTCACTTATCATAAGACATAGGTAAAAGTGACTTTGATTTATTGAAATGGCTTCATCTCTATCATTAAGCACAAGTTGGCATCCTTACTTGAATCACTTGAAATTTAACTCTCACCTGAGGATTGGTTATTATCACTCCATGTCATCATGAATTTGCTATTTTTCTTCTTAATTTATTTTTTTTTTACTTCTTGCACTTATTTTTCTTGTTCAATGGATAGTCAAATTGTAAATGTCCAAACTCTTTACAATTGTAAGCAAACCATATCATTATTCTTTTTCTTCTTATTTTTTTCTCTCTTGAAGATTTCATTCTTTGATTTATTGAATATTTTGCTAAATTTCTTTGCTAAGAAAGCCTTATCAATGTCTCTATCTTCACTTGCCAATGAGTTATCCTCTTGAGTCTTCAAGGCCATTAACTTGTTCTTCTTGATGAACCTTTCTTTAACTTGCTCTTTCATCTCATATGTTAATAATTTACCAAAAAGCTCATCAATATGCATGGCCTTGATACTTTTACCTTCGTTTATGGCTTCAACTATACTTCTTTATTAAGAAGGCAAGCTTTACAAGATTTTTTTGTCAAACTCTTTATCTATATAATCCTTTCCAAGAAACTTGAGCAGTGTTAGAATCTCATTGAATCTCCTAAACATATCTTAAATCTTTTTACTTGGCTCCATAGTAAACAACTCATAAGCTCTCAAAATGCATGTGTATCCCTATGTCCTTCACTTATGTGGTTCTTTCATATGTCACCAATAACTTGTACTATATATCCCTATCATTTCCACACATTGAAAGTTAGTGCACAATATATAATGTTCATAGCTTTTGCATTCATGGTGCACATAAGATCATCCTTCAGTTCATATTCTGTTTAATCTTTTGGCACTTGTTTGCCATAGAAAAAATTTAGTGAATAGGATTATCCTTAATGAACCATCATAGAGCATGATCAACTGCTTGAATATGAATCTCCATCCTAATTTTCTACCAATTAAAATTTGTAGAATCAATAATGGTGGCTTAGATAGACTTTGCCCCTTACCAACACTTTTTCCCTTCCAAGAAAATAACTTAATCTCAAAAAGGCAATCTTACGAAATTTGTGTTTACAGGGTAGTAAGAACAATTAAAGCACTATTTGCTAGATAAACAAGTTAAAGCACTAATCTCTTGGCTAATTTTAACTTTTGAGCACTTCGATTTGATCTTGATGATATATTCTCACTTCTAATGACTAAGAGTTCTGCCCAAAGTATTTTTTCATGAATTTATACTCACATGGGTGCCAAAGAGACATTGCAAAACAACTAAAAAGGTCAGAAAAGCCTCTTGAAATTTCATAATCATTGCTATCAAATTTGGCAACTTTTTACTTTGGGTTAATTACAATTTGCCCATTGAGGTTTATGTAAAATTATACTTTGCCCCTCCTATTTAAAAACTACACTTTACCTCCTGCATTTTTAATACAATCTAATAGCAACTTCTAAAATCTTAATTTAAACTGTACGGTTGTCATCTTCAAGCAATTTCAATCTATGTAGTATTTTTTTTATAATTAATTGATATTTAAAAAAATACTATTTTAAAAATTGAAAGAAATACGGAAAGAAGTGATTAATAATTTAAAATGTCCATTAACTATAAAAAAAATACTATACAGATTGAAATTACTGGAAGATGGCTACCGTAATGTCTAAATTAAGATTTCAAAAGTTATTTGTCGAACTGCATTAAAAAGGCAAGGGTAAAGTGTATATTTCTGAAACAAGAGAGGGCAAAATGTAATTTCACCTAAATCTTAGACGGCAAATTGTAATTATCGCTTTTATTTTTGTCCAACGTTTACCAATCAATTGAAAATTTTTAACTATTGAAAACTATGTCCCAAACCAAAAAGTGAGGTTTTCTCTAATGGCTACAATGTTGAATAAGTTGGTGTAAAATCTACGTGGCAATTTAAGCTGTAACATTCCAATTTTAACTTTTCAAAGATTTTGAGGATGATTTCTCGAGCGAAAGACCTTTTTGTGTGGTTTTCAACTGGTTGTTCCATCTTAACCGATTTTTTCTAACTTCCAACAGCTAAAGTTGGTGCTACCTCCAGAATTCAACCGGTTGGTTTGTTCCAACTTGTTACTTTGAAGATTCCTAAAGCTAGAGCATCTTAGGTGCAAAAATACTTCTATAAAACAACTGGTTGGACTTTTCTAATCCATTGTTTTTGCTCTTTAGCGTACTAACTTCAGATTTTCACATTTTACCAACACATTACAAAATAAAATCAACTTACTACAATTATTTGATATGAAACACTTGGTAAAATCAACTTGAGTTAAGTACTTGATCAAAATAAATTTACCTTTTCTTGATAATACTAAAAAACAACTTTGAACAAAGATGGAAACACATAAGTAAACACATTAGGCTTGTTCTGTAATAATCAAAATTAGACACTTTATTAAAAGGAATAAATCCACAAACTCCGTTAGCCCTTAAAGTTTCACATTTTACCAAAAAAGCCCTGATGTTGCCGTAGCATTTAATGTCATTATCTCCAGTGATTAAACTGACTTTTCATAAGCTTGAATGACTTATTTGAATTTTTATCAAATTTAGAGATCCTTTTGTAATTTGTTTTAAAAAAAAATTGAGACTAAACTAAAATTGTTTAATAATTATAGTGACCAAATTATAATTTCCTAAAGAATAGGTCTCAATTGTTATTGTCTCAATTTTCGAAGAAAGCAATTCTGAGCTTAATACACTGGCAGAAGTACATAATAATAAAAGTTGATCTAACCCGCTCTACTCCATTGCTAGTGGAAGAAGTGAATCATGCAACTTATCAACAAAAGTGGCATAATTGAACGGGCTTATTAACATTGGTAGCATAATTGTTTAAAATTAAATTTGAGTGGTATAGTTTAGTTATAGGCCAAACATTAGTGATTTTTTTGCATTGCTGCCCTACAGATTTTGATAACCAATTCTCACAAAAATATTGTGGACTCGGATTCACAAGTTGCAGTACAACTTCTTTACTCATCTCACCATACATCCTTAGAACTTATGCCTCTTCTTGTTGATTGCGATGGCTGAAGGAGTTTGGCCTGAGGATCCATGTCCAACATGCGTTCAGGGAAGCTAACATGTGGCCGATGTCTTTGCAAGGAAAGGGGCTGACCTTATTCAACAGGGTACGTTTGTATTCATGAAATGCCGAGATTTTGTCAAGAAGAAACTTCTTTTAGATGCAGCAATTCTGTACCACCTCCTCGAATATCCAGCCTTCTTAGAGGGGCTATATTTCCTGCTTTCTGCTGTTTTTGTTCTTTGTAAACTGTTTTCTGCTTTCTCCTTTTAATGCATCTTATTTACCAATTACACACGCATACACACCAGAGTCAGCAAGAGAAACAAATCACTCAAACCACTTCACTGTTTCACAAGGTGATGAAGAGCATTACAGAAACCAGCTTATCCTTCCGCTAACAATAGGGTATTAGGCAAAAGAAAACATACTTCTAGTTCCAGCTCCAGCCTAGTAGCAACTCTAAAATCGCTGCTTACCGGCCTTCAACAATCGTCACAGTTAAATTATTAACAGAACATGCCTTTCTATTATCTGGACTGGTGGTGGCCATCAAAGTTGCAGTTAGCCTCCCAATAAAAGCAGGTTGTTTTGGAGGAGGAAGATCCATAATCTCACTGCTAAGCATTGAACAAACGGTAGAGATGGCTGGCCTTTCTTTTGCAGATTCTTGCACACACAGCAATCCCACATGTATGCATCTCAAGACTTCACTGTGGTAACAAGGGTCAGAGATCACCTTATCAATCAGGGCAGAAACATTGTCCTCGTTCCATAGCTTCCATGCCTGAAAAATTGTCATAAACCAGTTAAAAAGTCTATACAAGCTGCTTGACCACACAAACACACACACAGACACACATCTTGATTCTTACAAATCCTAAAAGGGTCATTGGCTCTTCATTGTTATAGAAACTTGTGTTCCTCCTTCCCATGATGATCTCCAGTAACAGAACACCAAAGCTAAACACATCAGATTTCTCTGAAAACTTTCCAGCCATTGCATACTCTGGGCCATGTAACCACTGAAGTTAACATCAAAAGACACAATATACCGTTTCAGAATTACGAGTCAGAATCTTTTTTAAACTACCTGTACAATCCAGAAGCTAATGAAGATCATGGCTGCTTACTATGTTCCAACAACCCTAATGGTCTTGGCATAATCTTCATTGCCACCAAAAATCCTAGCCATTCCGAAGTCTGAGATCTTTGGATTCAGCTCTTCATCCAACAATATATTACTTGCCTTCAAATCTCTATGTATGATTTTCAACCTCGAATCTCTGTGAAGATAAAGCAGACCTCTACTAATTCCTTGGATGATCTTGAAACGCGTTTTCCAATCTAGAAGTTCTTGGATTTTAGGATCTGCAATACTGCATTTAGTTAGTAAATACACCCTTGATAAAAATATATTAAAAAAAAAACAAGCAAATTCAACAATCTGCTCAACGTTTCTCATATATTTCAAATTTAATTTTAGATTTATGTGTATGCAGTATTTAAATGACAAAGGAAGAAATGAAAAAAAAAAAAAAAAAGGAGATGACACTAACCAAACACATATACGTCCAAGCTATTTCTGGGCATGTACTCATAGACCAATAATTTCTCTTCTTTCTCAACACAACATCCCAGGAGTCTAACAAGATTTCGATGCTGGAGCTTGGAAATCACCAATACTTCATTCATGAATTCTTTCAATCCCTGTTTTGAAGCTCTTGACAATCTCTTCACGGCTATTTTCTGCCCATTCTGCAGAATTCCCTGCAAGAAGAAAACTGTGGCAACGTCGGGTTTTCTGGAGTCGCCACCAATCTGTTTCACCTAGGTCGATTGGTCACCTTAAAATTGGTCTGCGAGAGTTCGGGGATTCGGGAGTACGTTT